>PVKB01000321.1:0-148170 GCA_004027205.1 Ctenodactylus gundi
GGCTTCCCTTCCCCCGGGGTGGGCCTCTCCACCCTTGGAGGTGCTCCCACTACACCCTAGCCTTTCAGGGGATTGGTCGCCTTTTCTCTCTGCAGTTGTGTCTTGTGCCAGTTTCTTCTAGGCACTGTTTAAGAGTGATCCCAAAGCCCCATGTGCTCGTCTGAGCCAGCTTTTACTCTAGTCAGTTCAGTCTTGGGCTCTTTTTTTTTTTTTAATGGCTCCTGCTTATGCCATTGCCTATTATGGCTGCTGGGCACTGCTTCTTATCCAGGCTCCAAGAGGCCTTTTCTAGGGGAACTCGCATTGCATTTGGAGTATGCAGTACCTGCAGGCTTGTTTTTTGGAGGATGGGCTACTAGCTGCTGTCAATTCCAACTTCTTCCAGATCTGTGCGTATCTCCATCTGGGGTTCCAAGCGAGCTTTCCTCCGTCTGTGGATGCCAGCGGTTCCCAGCCATTTGCAGTCGACCTGGGTCTTCTTCCTGGGATGCTGTTTACCTGTGCTTCTGATGTGTTTTGGGGGTTTCTGGTCTTCCTGTGGCCTCCTTTTAATTTTGGGGGTGCTTCTCCCTGTGCTAGCTGCATCGCACATGTGGTTTTTTGACTATATCCTCAGCTTTTTAAGTGGATCCTTGAGACATTGTTCAGGTTTGTTACTTGGTTGCCATCTTGGCAGGAGTGCCCAATAATTTGAAATTTTGAGTTTATTTCTGTTAGTGATGGATGGACATATTGGTATTATGCCACTTTTCGGTATCCCAGGCAGGCAAAGCAGTGCTGTAGAAGTCTTCATCAGTTCTTGTAGGGTGCTTTACCACAGTGTAAAATACATTGTTGTCCCTGCCGGGTGACTACTTTCAGTTTCCTGTATTTTTGACTCAGTTTTACTATTTTTGACATCGTTTTCCACTTCAGTCTGTCTTAGGTAGAGATTTTTCCATTAGAAGCAAGCTCTCCCCGCAGCCCGAATGCATGGGAACCTATAAATTGAGAGTATGGGTTAGAGACCCAGGTCCCCAGTCTTTCTTTCCATAAAGGTTTTTGCATTTTGGAACATTTGCAGAGACTACACTGTGGAGAATTCCTAATCTGAAAATTCAAATCTAAAATCTTTTGAAGTCTGATACTTTAGAGCATCCGTCATATAAGTAGTCCAGAGCTTTTAGGTTTTGGAATGTTAATCCACAGTACTTTTTAACTTGTAGGACCCAGGTTAGGCACAATGCCCTCAACTCACCACTTAAGAAGGAAAGATGTATTTTAGTTCACAGCTTCCAATCTCAGTCCATGTATGGGCACTTGGCAAAAGCGGGAAAGGTCTGGTGGAGAACAGCTGCTCAGCGCGTCTCAAGAGGAAGGACCAGGGCTGTGGAGAAACCCGACCAAGTATATATTCTTCCAGGTCTCATCATCAGTGATCCACATCTCCCAGCCAGGCCCCACCTCCTAGCAGCATGTGACATCCACAGATACATATGACATCCAAATACGTGAGGCTTTTACAGTGTATTCTCGGTCTGTAACAGGCAAAAATCAGACTTTTTTGAAGGCTGCACCCCCCTTGCTGAGCTGTACAGAACAAGGGCATTCCCCACCGGGAACTGAAGGTGCATTTTGAGGTACAGGGGGCCTGGCACGTCATAGGCATTTCAGTGTCTGCGGTACTCACACAGTGAATGACTCAGAATGTGCGAGTTGTTATTTCTCCTTCCTGCTATGGATGAGATGCTTCCCACGGTAGCAGCAAGGGTGAGCTCAGGCTGATGTGCCTGTGCGCAGAACTCTAGGCTGTGGCTACTGGTCCTGGGGTCTGCAGGGGCGAAGTGAACAGAGGGGTGGAAACTGACCCAGGTGCACTGCGCAGAGTGTTCCTGGATACTCATGTCAGATCTTTCTCTGACTTCAACATAATCCTCTCCCAGGTAAACACAGGAGTTCTAAAGTGAAGGAGGCTGCAGCCACTGTCCTCAGGAAGCTGAAGACCTTCATGGAGATCACGCTGGAGGAGGACAGCACCGAAAGGTACAGTCCTGCATGGAACCCAAGTGGGTTGGGATCCAGTTGGCTAGAAGCCTGAGGCTGTAAGGATGGAAACATTTCTGATTAGTTTACGTACCAATTCCATCTTCAGAGAGAACAGAACTGTCTTTGGTCTGGAGGTGAAGCTCCGTGGTTTAGGCTCTGGGTTCAGTTCTTCGTTGCATACATACAAAAAGATCTTTTAAAGAGCAGTTTTAGGCTCACAGCAATAATGAAACGAAGGCTCAGAGGTATTTCACATATCCTCCACGTGTCCTCTCCCCCAGTGTTGACGTCCTAAACCAGAATGGCACATTGGTTATCACGGAGGGGCCCACGGCGGCACACAGGGCTTCCGCTAGGGTTTATATTTGCTTTTGAGTATGCTCAGGGTTTGGGCAAATGTAGGATGGTACAAATCCACCAGTGCAGTCTCGTACAGTTTTGTTGCCCTAAAATCCCTCCCTCTCAATCCCCAGAACACACACATATAAGCGCGTGTGCATGCATGCGTGCACACACACACACACACACACACACACATCTTTACTAAGACACATAGAATAAGTGGGGAAGGGAGGGATAGATACTGTGAAATAGTGGATCCTTAAAAATGCAAAATGCAGTGAAGTCAGTGCTTTATAAAGTCTGAAAATGAATGAAACAAAAATCTAGTGGAAGATAAACAATTGAAATTTCACAGTGTATCTTGTATTTCTGTGTGGGGTTGAGAATTGAACCTGAGATCTTGTGAAGTTAAATAAGTGCTTTAAACTGAGCTATACTCCTAGCCAAGACCTCATCTTTACTTATTTATTGAGACAGCGTCCCTCTTTGTGGCCCAGGCTGGTGCTGAACTCACTGTGGAGCCCAGGCTGGCCTTGGACTTGGCAGTCCTCCTGCCTCAGGCTCCTGAGTGCTGGGATGACACACATGTGCCACCACGCCCAGCTGTATGTGGTGCTGGGGAATACGAGCCCAGAGCCTCGTGCTTGCCAAGCAAGGGCTTTAACCACTGTGCGTTCCTCCAGCCCCAAGACCTCATCTTTAAAGGTTGTTAACTGTGACACTAGAGCGAGGAAACGTCTTTCAGGTGCCCGGAATCTTCTGCTCCAGTTACTGCCTCAAGCCACTGGGCATTATTAATATAAACATGGCCTGTGCTTATTGTCCCATCAGACTCCCCTCTAGCAGGGTTGGGGTTTTGTGAAGGGTCTGTTGGGTGCTAGATGAAAAGCGCTGCTCGTTGTGATTTAATTGCCACACTCAGTGGAAATACTGTAAACTGGACAAGTTTCCTCAGGTGCAGCCACTTGCGTCTGGCAGTGTACCTTTGCGTTTAACTGTCAAGTATGGCATGTTTATTACTGTCATAAATAGTCTGAAGAGAGCAGTGAGCTTATCATTTGAGACTACAGAAGTATGAGTATTTCGTAAGGTTTGTGTCACTTTATGAAATTTTCTCACTGAGCAGATGAACTGTAATCACATTTCAAGCAAAGTACTTGCCAATATTAATTGCGCCTGAGATGTGGGACAACTTCAGAAGCCCAGGGGGGAGCCACTGGCGTGCCTTGTTGCAGAGCTTCCAGGGAAGACTGTTCCCAGGAGAAGGCCTGTTTTTATCAAGTATCAGTACATGTTCATTTGTTTTCTTTGTATCATTTTACTAGTCTTAAAACGTGACCTGGAGTAGGGTGCTTTCTGTAGCTCTGCGTAGTCACTCCTCATTCACACTCCACTGTGGGACTCGGGTGGACCACTTGCAGCTCCTTGCATGCAGGCTGCTTTTGACGAGAGCGCCCCCACAGGTCTCTGCCCTGCCGCCTTCTCGGCACGCTGCTCTCCCGGGCCGGTAAGGTGGGCCCAAGTCTTCAATGGGCCCACGTCAGGCCAAGGCGGGGCCACACCATGTGCCATCTTGCTCCTGTTACCGTCACACACCCAAAAACCTGGCCTGTGGGGCTTTGTATATTTTTGCCACTGTCCTTTCTGGCTTTCAAATCCCTGATTCTCTTCCTGTCCTATAATTTCTCTCTTCTGGTCTACACAGCATGCCTGCCCTTTACTCAGGGGACAGTGCAGGTCCTATGTCCTGCAATGCCTGTACAGAACTGAGGGCTTTGGGGTAGGGTGGGGTGGCACGGCTGCCTTCCAGGCCCAGCCCTACCTGGGTTTGGAGGGGAAGCCACCATCATGTCGCTATCTTGCCTGTCCGGCGCCAGAAGGTCAGCACCTTTGCCAAGACAACCCTGTGTTTTCCTCAAGTATTCTTAAGTTCATGCCCACCTTAGGAGACACTGGCTTTAAATGAAGGTAATTTTAGATTTGGACTTAATACTATATCCCCTATGTCTCAACTCCAGCAGACGGGGTGGGGTCCTGAGATGTGGAAAGAGTGTACTTCTCATTGGGGGGTTCTGGGGGCTAGCAAGACCCTCAGTGACTTAAAGTTGGTCCTGTGGTAGCCCCTGGTTCCCCAGTGCCTTAGGAGCTGCTGTAGCGGGCTCTTCATGTCAGACTGGGAGAGCTGGTAGGGGTGACCACTACAGATCGGGCATCCTCACACTCTGTCCCCCACCTCTGTCTCCTGTCCCCGTCTGACTGAATGTTTCTTCTGGATGGCCCATTGATATGGGCATAGCAAGTTAAGAATTGTGTGCACAGGATGGTAATAGGTAAGAGGACCACTGGTAAGGAGACACTGGCCCCAAGAGGGCAGCCTGGAGCTGTGCTGAGTGGACACAGTAGGGAGTATGTGGCGTGGACCAGGGAGGGTGCCAGGAGTTTCAGGACAGCTGGGTTGGTAGGGTTACTGTGAGGACCAGGGAAGGTATCTGGGGGAGTCTCAAAACAACAGGGCTAGTGGAGTAGCTGTAAGGAGTAGGGAGGACATGTCGGGGCGGGGGGGTGGTCTTAGGATAGTGGGTTTGCTAGGATGACCGGGGAGGGTGTCCAGGAGTCTCAGGACAGCAAGACTGTTGAAGAGGTGTCAGGCAGTAACCAGTATACTAGGACTAAGGAGACTTCCCAGAGGGGGAAAATGTATAATTTTTAGAGATTTCTCATACTAAATTTCTCAAGAGGCTGATTTAAAAATACATATATACCTAAATAACTCTGAAAAAGGACTTGTAGATTCTAAGATGAAGAGAGAATGTTGAGATTGTTCTAGAACGATACTGATAGGCACAGAGGCCACTGTGTGAGCAGTGGCTGTGGTGGGCCGGACTGAGCAAGGACAGTGGGAGTAGAACAGCTAGGAATGTCGGTGTGGATCACAGGTGAATGTGCTGTGATCTTTTGGATTAATGGTGGATTGCCTGTTTTTCTTGGCTCTGCACACTAGCATGGCAGCCATAGCGCTGGGCTCTGAGTGGGCTGTCCATCCACAAAGGTTATGTGGTTGGCACACACTCAGAATGTGAGATCCAGCTGAGATATGGTTTAGGGGGAAGGTGTTACAGAAACCTAATAAACCCAGAGATACCAAGACTCAGAGCCAAGAGGTCAGAGATGAGAGGAAGATATATTATGTGTGGGCCAGCGCCTGGATAAACCCAAAATGGGGAGGCCCTGAGCTCAGGGACTGGCTACTTTTATACTTGATTTGTGCAGAGGCTAGAAGCGGACAGGAAGTGTAGGTCTCCATAACAAGGTGGCAGAAGTAACTGCTTTTTACATAGAGCAAGCTTTACAGTTCCCACAAAGGTGGTATTCTCTGTCCTTGGTCTAATCTCACTGTTTCGGAAGCTGCTAACAGAGCAAGTCCAGCCTGCTCTGCCTCCGTGGCCTTGGTAGGTTTGTAACAGTCCCATTGCAGCAAACCCTGTTAAGGGGGAACTGCTTTCCCAGGCTGATTTCGCAGGTTAACTGTTTTATGCCCTGTCAGAGGGTCTTCTTCCTGGGGACTCTCTACAACAAAGGGAAGAATTCAGAGGTGGTCTCTGAGGAAGGTACAGGAGCAGGCTCTAACCAGGCAGCATGTCTTGGAGCCACCTAGGAATTTCCAGACGGCAAAGGAGAGAGGTATGGGGACCCTGGCACATTGCGAACAGGCGTGTCCAGGCCTGCAGGAGCAGCCCCCCATGGGAATGGGAGCTGCCACGGGCTGTGTGCCAGCTGCCCAAGTGATGGTCCAAGTGTGGTGGTCTCTGCAAGAGCATGAGGGGCATACAGAAAGAAGCTCTGGGTGTCCAGATCCCACTTGGTGGGTGGGGAGGAGAGGAAGGGTGGCTCTGAGGCCTCAGGTTGCCAGAGGTGAGCTGTACTGTCCAGGAGGCGAGCATGGCGACAAGTGACGTGGTTCTCAAGTATTGTGTTTTCTTGTGTATGTGACTGCGGCTGGCAAGGGTTAAACGTGATGTGTGTGGGCCTCGTGTGTGGTTGAGTCCAGCACACACAGGCCTGACCTGCAGTCATGCCTGGTGTGCCAGGCTCCTCAACGGGACCCACATGGTGTAAGGGGGACACTCAGAGATTACTTTTGTTTTTTTGTACGCTTGAGTAATTTGCCTCTTCTTCTGTGGCTGAGTCTTTTTTCTTTGTGTTTCAGATTTCTCTATGAGTCATCCATGAGGACTTTGGGAGAACTCCTGAATTCATGACTGAGCCCTCATCTTGGATGTGCAGAAACAGAGAGGGTCTCATGAGAGTGGAATGAGTGTACTTTTCTGGTTTCTAATGCTGATGATAGGGGAAGGGTGAAACTTGGGTGTGAGCAGAGAACCTCTGAGCTCTGGGTTTGCTCAGTCCCTGCGTAAGTCATGTATGTAATAAAAAGGATTGCAGGCGCCACTGTTGGCAAAGAAAAAGGGAGACTTTTTTCCCTCAAACCTGGTTGTTTTTGAAATGACTTTTTATATATGTGTATAATATTGCCTACATACTTTGAGAAATAAAGCAATGATAATACATTTGAATACTTTAAATATTGGTGAGTGCTCTGTGGGGGCCAAGGCAGCTCTCCTGGCAGAACTGCCGCGGTACAAGACTCCCGCATGCAGAATTCATCCTGCAGCCTGGAGGCTGACTCTGACGCTTCCTTCTTCTCTTTCTGAGTGCTGTCACAGCCCTGGAGTGTGACCTGTCTCACCTGTCCCACAGGTGCCAGGTACTTTTGGTGGCAGCCTGCCTTTAACTGGCTGGGAATCAGTGCTGTTTAAATTTCACACTCTTTGTGTTCAGCCCCCAAGAAAGAAAGTGAGGAAATCCCAGTGTCTCTGCCCATGTTCTTTTGAGGAGGTACTGAGATAAACTTGCAATCATTGGGAGTATTTAGGGTTCTACCAGGGATGTCAGAAACGGGAGGCAAGGGCGGAAGTAATACCACAGTGTGACCCAGCTCATCTCGAAAACCTGGCTTTGTAGATGCCTTTTTGAGCTGAGCTGTGTGTTGTGCTGGCTGATGACATCAGCCCTGGAGGTACAACTCTGTCACTAGTGAGGAGCCGTAGTTGTGCTGGGGATGGTTTGTGTTAATTTATTGCTAGCAATTAATGGAAATGCTATCTCCAGTTTTGTCACCAGATACATGCTCACCACAAGCAAAGACCGTGTTGGCTCACCCCTATGTGTGGCCATGTACCCAATGGTAATGAAAATGTGCAGGGATAACATAAGGGACAAGCTGTTTATGAAGCCTTCCCAGCAGTCTGCTTGGAGAGGAGTGAAGTGGAAAGGGTGGAGCTCCTGCATCTGTGTTGCACTCTGAGAATGTTTCAAGTTATAGTCAGGTGCTTACACTATTAAGTGAAAAAACTGGAGCCCAGCTTCGGAACTGACTCCAAAGCTGTACTTCATAGCCACTCTTGGGATGAATCGCCTGTGACTGCTGCTAGCACCTTACGCTTTGATTAGTACTCTGCCTCTGAGCTCACCTGCTATGCCCTTGCATGCAGCAACACAGTTCTGCACCTGGCCACTAGTGAGAAGGAGAGACTGGGCACTTCCCTTCAGGCACTGCAGCAATGACTGGCAGAACCTGGCTGCATGCACTGTACTGGCCACTCTGCAGGGAGACATTCTGATGCACCTGCCCTCAAGGTAGAGGTCCCCAGCACCTACAAAGGAGATGCTGCAGCCAGCGTTCGGATGATCCTGGTTGTCTCGGTCCGTGGTTCTCAAGCTGCTGTGTGTAGCAGAGTGGCTGACCCACTTGAGTGATTACTCAGCGTGGTTTTCTGGAGTCATCCGTGTCCTCGCGTTCTGTCCACTGGCCTGTGATGAGGTGTTGCTGGCAATGTTCACTGCACCAATCTGGCACGTTTTGTGGGCTGCGTCCTGCGGTCAGGATTGCTGGGCAGTGTGTCCAGTGTACCTTTAACTTTTTAGCACATGCCCAAATGGTTACAGTACTCTGTACCATTGTGTACGCACCCATTGTTGTTTTCAGGACAAGGAGCGGTGGCTCCCATGGCTCCTACAGCTCCCTCCACTCCCTGCAAAGCTATGCGGAACCTGAGGACTGCCTCAGGTGGCCTCACAGTGGCCCCACTTGCCATCTACCCTGCCAGCCTTGTAGTGGGGCGACCTCTGGAGGTGGCTGGCCACTTGGCAGCAGACTGCCATGGGCAGCATCACTCAGGAACCAGTCCTAGGGGGATGCATCCGTCTGCAAAACCCTTGCCAAGCAGCGGGTGCTGTCCCTGGCGTCCTGGGTGGTTCCCAGTGACCCACGTGAGAAAGGTGTGGTCCCCAGAGTGCCGCTGCTGGGAGCTAAGGGGGCAGGAACTAGTAGGAGATTCTTAGGTCAGTGAGGGCTTGTCCATGAAGGGGGCCGTGGGACTGTCCTCTTACATTCTCCCCCGCTTCGGACCAAGTGAGTATTTCGCTGCACCGCATGCCACTGCCGTGATATGCTATGGCCTTGTCACAGGCCCAGCCAACACAGGACTCCAAAGCCATTAGTTCAAGGTCAGCCTGGGCTCCATAGTGAGTTCAGGACCGGCCTGGACTACAGGGTGAGACCCTGTCTCAAAAGAAAAAAAAATGGACATACAGAACTCCTACATAGTCCAGTCTAATACGTGAAATTGTTACAGAGACTGCTGTTTACCCGATACTCATTTTTTATATCATCACAAATCCAGTTTTATTTGGGGAGGTAACATGCACAAGGAAACCCTGACATTTCTGACCTCTATTTTCCTAGGCCGGAGGTTCTTTGAAATAGCTGTGTTTATGAAATCAATTGAAAAACAGCATGTGGAAAAGCCCTTCCCATGGGTGAGCAGAGGTGAAGCCTTCCCTGCCCCTGCTTGTTAGCCCACGGCCAGTTCCCAGCACAGGCTGCCCATCTCGGGACTTCCTTTCATGAGAAAATCCCTGATTTGTGCAGGCTACATTTATTTATGTATTTTTGGTATCTGTTATGAGCAGTATGTGACATTTCTAAGAATCACAATACTTCATCAGTAGCCTTTGAAATGCCAACTGTCCTTCACTGCTGGGAAACCTTTCTTGGTCATGGTGCTTCTTTTAAAAAATGGGTTTTATTATGATATATGTGGGGAACATAGAGAATAGCTCTGTGTTCAAGCTCAGGGCCTTCACACTGAGCAACATCCCAGCCCATTTATATATTTTTAAAGTTTTGTGACAAGGTCTTGCTAAGTTGCCCAGGCTGGACTTGAACTTGCAGTCTTCCTGCCTCGGCCTCCTAGAGTGCTGAGATTAGGCCTCCTAGAGTGCTGAGATTATAGGCTTGCGCTACAAGCCCGGATTACCTTCTGTCATTGTTTTTGTTGCTAGGATATTACACAACAAATCTCATACTTTACTTAATTGGACCCATTAAAATACTAACGTGTTCCTAACAGGTAAGAGTGTTTCTAAAACATAAAACAATTACTGCACTTAAACATGTCTGTGAAGTGTACATTTTATACCAAATCTAATTAGTTGATACATTTATTACTAAATTTACATTGGATGATGTATTCTTACCATCATTGAATACCTACTCTATTCAGTTTCCGTATCTAAAGTGCATTTTTACAATTGGTTTCCTTGAATCTAGAGTCAAACTAAGAATTCATATATCCTTAAACTCAATATGTAATAATAACTTCTACCCCTCCCCCTGCCCCTTTGGATTTGTTAAAGAGACAGGGTTGTCTGCCCGGGAGCAGGTTCTGTGTTCTCCGTTTCGCTTGTTGTACCATGTGGCATTTTAATTCATACTTGTTTTTCGCCTGCCTGGCTGGTGTTCTCTAGAATCCTGAGTGGAGTGCCTCCCTGTACTTCCTGTTATCAACAATCAATGCTTGTTTCGCTAGCAGGCACAAAATCGTGACTTTCTAAGTGTGTCATTCTGTTGTATTGACCATGTACTTTTTCTATAAACAAGTTATTTTCTTCAATTCCTTTGGGGTAATCACTTGGTTACCCCAAAACGCAGAAAATTCAGGATAAAAAGCCTTTGGTTCCATTATCTTGCCAATTTTCAGAAGAATGAATTGACACCAACAACCTTTATGGCTACTAGTGATTTTGTTGTATCACTGTGAACCAATGTATTTGTATACATATACCTGATGAATTTCAGCCCTGTGCAGGGTTTTGTTTTGTTTTTGAGATAGGACCTTGCTCTGTAGCCCAGGCTAGCCTTGGACTCACTACAATTCTTCTTCCTCGGCCTCCCATGTGGTGGGATTATGGGTATGTGCCACCATGGCCAGTTTATGTGGTGCTGGGAGATCAAACTCGGGGCCTCAGTCTTTCTGGGCAAGAGCTCTAACCGCTGAGCTATGTGCCTCCGCTTCTCATTATTCTTTTATGATGCTCAAGTTTTTCTATTTTTGTCCAGTAGGAGCCTCTAGGTTTGTCACAAAACTGTCTCTGGAGTGATTTGGTGGCACTCGATTCTGTGACATGCCCTGTGGGATGTTCTGGCTGTGAGAGATCCGATCTGAGTTCACATTCTGGTTTCGCCACTCTTTAACCATGAAAGTTTTATAAACTCTCAGAGACCACTGTTTTTATCTCTAAAACTGGGATGGTAATCCGCATCTCATGCTGGCAGGATGTCACATGTAAGGAGCCTGAATGTGGGAGGAGATACTCTCCTTGGTTTCAGAGCAAGCTTCTCCGTACCCTCCTTGGCTCTGGCTGCCAGAACACATTCTTCAGGTAGCCTGGCATGCACATGGGAGGTTGATGTGTTAAACTGGTTACGGACAGTGCATGCCATTTGGGATTTCCTCTGTTCCAACCCCAAAGTTAGATGATTCTCAGTGTCACCTGCCAGGGCCCAAACCAGCTCCACAGCTGTGTTGGTTGAGCTCTGCCAGCATAAATCACTTGAGTCCTGGTTTAGGACCTCAGCCCACCATCTTGTGGTCCAGCCTCCGCTCCATTTGGTCGGAGGTGCTGGCCCCGTTCAAGGACGGTGTGGTTCAGTTAATTAAAGCTTGTGTCTTTTGTAATCCTTTGGGTGACAGGCAAATTGTAAATGAAGCTCTCTCATCTCAAGTGGCACAAGAAAGCTGCTGTGTAGTTCTGAAATCCCAAAGGCACTACTTGGAGTACTCGCTAAAAGTGGACCCAGGAGATGGGGGCTTGCATGTCTGGACCCACAAGCAGGCTGCATGTGGCTAGTCCCAACCTAGCAAGCTGATGACCCTGAGTGGGTCCTTTCACCCTCCCTTTCCCTCTCCCCCTACCTATAACGCCAGCACTGTGAGGCCGAGGCTGAGTTTGAGCACAGCTTGGGTAACTTAGTGACTTAGTGAGACCCTGTCTCAAAATCATCAATCAGAAATGGACTGGAAATGTAGCTCAGTGTGAAGGCCCTGGGGTAAATCCCCAGCACCTATCATATTTAAAAAAAAAAAAAAAGTTGGGCGAGATGAGTAGCAACAGTGGATAAAGCTCTTGCCTAGTGAGCCCAAGGCCCTGAATTTGATTCCCCAGCATCATATAAAGCTCAGCGTGGTGACTGTAATCCCACCACTCGAGAGGCTGAAGCAGGAGGATTGCTGTGAGGTAGAAGCCGGGCTACAGAGTGAGTCTTAGAAAACAGAAAAAGAAAGTTCCTCCCCTCAAACTTAAAGTGGTATGACTCCATCAGTGGGTTAGTCCACTGGCAAGGTCCAAGCCTTCAGGACACAGTCCCCTTCATCAGGCCCCCTCTGAATGCTGCTGCATTGGGGCCGTCAGCACATGAGCCTGAGAAGACATTTCAGGTTGAAACCTGAAATAGCAATCTGTGTCGACAGAACCCTCACTAGCACCAGCAGCACCTCTGCCACTACCATCTGAACCACTGTGGCCTCCATCAGCACTGCCCCAGCACCACCCCATCTTTACTAGCCCCATCAGCACCACCGCTGTTACCATCATGACTCCCACTGCCACACCGCCCTAGGCAGGTAATGCAGGCTTCCTGACTCTGCCTTTTGTTTTTGTTTTTGAGATGGGGTCTTGCTCTACGGTCCAGGCTAATCCTGAGCTCATTGTGTAGCTCAGGCTGGCCTCAAGCTCACGGCAGTCCTCGTGCCTCAGCCTCCCAAATGCTGGGATTAAAGGCGTGTCCCACCATGCCCAGCTCTCTTGTTGCTATCTGCTGACCAGCCGAATGCTGGTGACAGTGTAGCATGCCAAGCCCAGAACTTTAGGATCGAGCCGCAGTGTTGGAGGGGCCCACTTTCTCTCTACCCTGAGATTGCACCCTGGGATCGGTGGTGCTTGGTGTAGAGCATTGTCACTCTCCTGGGCCTCGTATCCCACTATTTTCTGTAGTGGGGTTTGAGATAAAGTCCATAATAGGACAAGATCTCAAGGAGTGATGGGTTGTTCGCTGGCAGGGGGAAGCGGTAGGGGAGGGGGTGCTGCCCCTCTGGAACGCTCAGTAAACCCCAGGAGCTGACAGCTGACCCTTCTCCCCAGGGGTGCTGCCCAACCCCACCCAGAGACCCCCCAGTTGCACTTGCTGCTTAGAGATGTGGGCTGTGTTTAAATGGTGTGGAAAGCCAAGTGCACAGCCAGATTGACCATTTTGACTCCTTTAATCAGCAATTCAAATTCCATCACAGTGGACCAGAGCTACTCTGTCACTTAGCAAGGGCCAAAACGTTTGTCTGACATGAGTTCCTTTGAGCTCACTGATCAGAGATACGTGTTCAGGCGTTCTTGCTCACAAACATGGAGCACGTAAAAGCTATCTACCTATCCATTTGCCCTGCAATCTCATCTCAGGTCTGTCATTTATAAAGCTGTTCCTGTGACATTTCTAACAGCCGTCAACCTGGAGAAGAAAAGAATGCTGTATACATGTTGTGTGACCGGGTGAGTGCCCAGCATTCACGACGGAGGTTCAGGTGGCGTGGACTGGCCTCTGCTCTGCACACAAGGCCCTCCTGCTCTCATCTCGTCAATCCTCTGTAGCTGGGCCTGGGCCTCTTTTTTTTTTTTTTTTTTTTTCCTTTTTTTTAAGAGAATCAGAGGCCCAGCTGTCCCATTTTGAATACTTTCTGGTCCTCATTAAGTGTCCTGTCGTCTAGTTAACTGGTGGAATACAGGTCTCTAAGGAATGCTGTGAGCCATCAGACCAGTCACATGTTCTGCAGGACAGATGCGTGCCCCGTGTCCAGGAGTTCCCAGTGCTGGGTGCCCAGGTGTATAGTCAATACTCATGAAGAAGCTATGTAGAAGAAGGGTCCCTGGGCTTTGGAAGAGCTCCCTGACCTAAGTTTAGAAATGAGAGGGTTGTGTTCTCACCACACTAGAACTAAGGCTGCAGCATACAGACCAGGTGGTACAAATGACCCTAAGGGCTAAGTAATCTCATAAGTAGAAGGGTAAAAATCATAGGTTCCCATCTAAAGGCTCAGGCAATGTATCTGAAAGCTGTACACATGGTATACAGGTACTGTGAGCAGCATGTACATGACTCACACATGCATGGTGCCCTCTGCATGGTGAGGTCTGCCATGCCCAGCTATCTGGACAACACTTACAAATCTGGGCTACATCCCGTTGAGTCCTGAAGCATAGGCTCATTCCTAAGGACTTTATTCTCTCAATTGGCTCTGCCAAGGTTGTCTGCTCTGGTGAGAATCAGAGCTCTCCAGAGGCCTGGAGGGGCCGGAGGCATGGCCACACCCTCTCTGTCACCTCGGTCTGACAGATGCTGGGCTTCCTGCAGACACTTTTGGTGCTTTGATAACTTCGTGATCACTCCCGTGCCTCTGTGTTTTCACTTCCCTCTTTCCTGGGACATTTTTCTTCTTTGTCTTGAAACAGAGTTCTGAAGTTCAGAGCCCATGGAGTGAAACAGTTCCGGAAACTGCTGTTGAGCAGCAAGTCAAACAATGAAAGGACACATAATCCCACGCTGGGACCTGTTCAACAGTGAACACGGCTTCAGGAATCAGAGACACCACAGCCCAAAATAAACAGTCCTCGAGGATACAGGCGCCAGCAGGAGCTAGGCCCTCCCAACATCCTCTGTAAATGTCAAGGCACCGCCTCTGAGTGACGACAGGTGCAGCCAGGCACGGGGGATGAGGGAGCTGGCCCTTCTGCCGCAGCCCTCACGCAGGCAGAGTGCTGGGGCTCAGACTTCCCTAGCCTACAGAGACCAAGGTAAGGCCGTTTGAGTACACTGTCATGTGTCTTGTCCACTGGCTTCAGCTGTGGGGTCACCTTATCTGCTCCCAGCTTATCTCCACCTCTTTTCCAAGTATTCCTGTCCCCAAATACATGAGGTGGCTCTCAGGACCTCAGGGCATCTGTCCAGTGGTAGCATGATGTCTGATGGTGCCCCCTCTGCCCAGTCTCCCAGATATCCTCCATACCAAGGTCCCCCATCTGTAAGGAGCTGGGCTGCACTGCAGGAGGTGAGCCGTGGGTAGGCACGGGAGCTAAGCTTCATCTGTGTCCACAGCCCCTCCACGTTGCTTGCATGATGGCCTGAGCTCCGCATTATGGTTTAAATCTAAAAGTTCCATTTGTCTGGGAGGTGACTAGCCCAGAGGAGCATTGTCCTCACCAGTGGTTCATCTGCACTGATGATCTCCGCTGTTAGGAGGAGGTGGGCGACTGGGGGCATGACCTGGGCACGTGTGTCTCCTTTGCCAGCTTCTTCTTTCTCCCTCTGCTTCCTGGCCCTGCAGGGACATCTAGGAAAGTGTTTTCCTAAGTTCAACCCTCCAAGCACTCTTGGACAATTGCAGCCACAGGCCCGGAGGACCAGGCTGTTGCTCAGGCTGGTGTCCGCACGGTGCTGGTTTTCCAGGTTGCAGAACCCAAGAGTTTCAGGGTTATGTAGACTTCCACCCAAGCTTCAGAAGAAGACCTGGGAGGCCTGGCAGTGGCCCCTGAGAGGGCAGAATGTGAGGCTGTGAGTGAAGTCAACAGTGTGGCGGAGTGTTGGACCTGGTGGCACAGGTGTTATTTCAGCACTGTGGGACGCTGAGGTTGGACAAGCACAAATTTGAGCCCTGCCTGGCTACTTAACTACAGACTTTGTCACAAAATCAAAAATTTTAAAAACGGGCAGCAGACGTAGCTCAGTGTGAAGGTCCTGGAGTCAATTCCCAGTAACACACACACACACACACACACACACACACACACACACACACACAAACACCCCATGCCATGGAGAGCCGGGGAAGTTGGAGGTGTCAGGAACAGGGATTCTCTGCTGAGGAAGACCACAGGCTGTGAGGGCCAACTGAAGACAGAGGACATGTGGGGTACAACAGGTAATGCTGCTGCCTGTTATGGTTTGGATCTGAAATGTTCCCCAAAAGCCTCGTGTATTTGGATGTTATGAAATTGCTAGGGAACCAGGTGCTGTTAGGAGGTAGGGCACGGTCATGGGGGTGGATTACAGGCATGTGCTGGATTATGGGCATGTGGCACATTACTAGGCATGTGACCTGGAAGGGGTGGGTCACTAGAGCTTAACCTGGAAGCAAGGGGTAGGACTCTGGGGCTTGACACAGAGGGGTGATTATGGGACAGGACCTAGAAGGGTAGATGCTGCTCCTACCCCTCCTTCCTCACTTGACATCCTGTCTGCCATGCTGGCACAGCCTTCCTTCAGGCAGAATGCCACCATGAGCTTCCACCATGGCCAGCCACCCATAAGTTAGCTGCAGCTCTCTGAAACTGCGAGCCAAAGTGGATTTTTTCTCCCGTTAGTTGTGGATGCTGGATATTTTGTCACGGCAGTGAAAAGTCGCTAAGACAGAAATTGGTGCCTGCGGTGGGGCGATTGTTGACCAGGGGGTTTGGGAGCTGTTGGAACTGCTTTGCTGGAGGAATTTGGAAGGGTTGGAAATGCCAGCCAGAGAAGCCTTTGAATGCTGTGAGCCAACGTTGATGGGAGACTCTGGTCAGCACTCAGAAGACCAGAATGCTGAGAGAAGTTCAGATTTGAAAGGCCAGGCTCAAAAAGTTGCAGATGAGAATGCAGTTGGCCTGGGAGCCACGCGTTCTATGCTCTGGCAAAGAGTGTGCTGGCATTTGCTCCCATCATGGGACTTTGCCAGAAACTGAGATGAAAGGCATTGGGATTTTTAATCTGCTGGAGGACTAGAGAAATAGCACTGTGGTAAGGGTGCTTACCTAGCACTCTCACCAGGGTTCAGTTCCCCAGCACCACATAAGGCAGGGTTGGTGGCACCGGTAATCTTAGTTCTCAAGAGGCTGAGGCTGGAGGATTGCTATGAACTCAAAGCCAGCCTGGGCTACACAGTGAATTCATGATTGGCCTGGACTGCAGAGCAAGACCCTGTCTCAAAAACATCACCACCACCAGCAACAAAAAACCTGGCAGAGGAAATTTCAAGGCAGTGTAATGTTCAGGCTGTCATCTGGATGCTGCTTAAGGTTTTTAGCCAACTGTAGACTGAAAGGCAAGGGGGGAAAAAAAGGAAAAAGATGTGAAAAGTTTGCAGTTTGATTAGAAAGTGTGACTCCAAAATAGTGGCAGAAGGGCACAAGGTTGTTAAAGAGTTTAGCATGAAGAAGAAGTCAAGGATTTGGAAATCAGACTCTAAAATGATGCGTGGAGGGTGTGTCAGGAATCAGCAAGACCCAACCCTTTACCAGTTAAAAGGTGGAAAGGCAAAGGACTCTGCCCAGAGCATCCTGTAGGAAAACCAGTTCCCAACGAATTCAGCCATCTGAGAAATTTGAGTCCCAAGTAACCTGGTTCAAGAGGGCCAGACTGCTGCTCAAGCCAGTGGCGGGCCCTATGGAGCCTGTGTAGTGCTGGAGGGTGGACCCGGCCGGGAGGGGCAACTGCTTGCAGCTTGACCTGGAGGGGCATGTGCAGGTTCTGCCCTTTGTCCTAAATTTGTCTCTGTTCTGCTGTGAGGATCTCTGTCTCTAGAGCCCTGGCTCCGGATCTGGCTCTAGCTGCGGTCCCACCATGTGATTCCACCATTTTCCAGCTGTCCACCCGTGAATGGACTGTGACTTTCTGAAACTGTAAGCTAAGATACGCCTTGCCTCCCTAAAGCTGTGAATGTTGGGTATTGAGTCACAGTGATGTAAAGGTAACTAAGACACAGGTTTAAGTCCCCACCACACGCCTGTAATCCAGTTCACATGTCAGCTATCTACCCCTCCAGACCAGGCTCGGGCTCGAACAACACATAATTTCATAAAATCCGTAACATCCCAATGCATGAAGTTTTGGGGATATTCCTAATCCAAACCACAATACGATACTCTGTGGCAGTGTTCAGTTCTCAGAAGACTGAACTCTGCCGTGGAAGGGATCTTAGTGTGACGATCTGAGGGGGAGCTGAGGCGGTGCTGCTAGGCCCCTCCTCATAACCCCAGCGTCTGGGCAAATCTGTCTTCCATGAAACCGGTTCCTAGTGCCAGAAAGGTTGGGGGGCCACTTACTCCACGTCACCTCCACCACCGCTGAGCCCACTTGCTTGTGGGACACTCTACCTGGGCTGAGGCGTGCCTTTCTATAAATCTATAAGTGATTCACTTGGATAAATTCTGTTCGAGGTCCCGGTTTGACCTGAGGTGACAGCATCCTCGCTCACCCTCCATCGGGACTAAGGAAAGTAACAAGCAGTGCCCTGGGCGGCTGCGATCCGAGGAGACGGTGTTGTCTGGGGAGAATGGAGGCAGAGCTGTGGTGTTTTGGGGCCAGGCGCCAGCTGTGCGGGTGCCCTGAGGCCTTGAGTGAAAGGTGCCCCCCCACCCTGTGGGCACAGGGCCTGAGGGAAGGCCGAGACAGAGAGGAGGAGGATCGGATCTTTGGGAGCAGGGAGGGTGCATAGCTCGGCAGGGACACGCGGAGGTCGGGCTTCAGGATTTGTAGGCCTAAGGCCCCGCTCCAGGCTGCAGAGTGGCTGGGCGGGGACTCCGTCCCGGCCACCCCACCCCACCTGAAACTGCGCAAGCCAGCCTTGTCCAGGTGGCAAGGGACCCGCGGGGGATGGCGGAGGCCAGGCTGGCTGGGCAGGACCAACCTGTAGGGCGCGGCGGCGGAGGAGGCGGCAAGGACGGGCCGCGGGATGGCATGGCCTCCGGTGGTACGTGAGGAGGCGGGCCGCTCCTCAGGCGTGCCCACTCCTAACACGCTGGCACTCTCGTCCACAACGTACTCCACCCCTCTCCTCGTGCCGCCTCCCTGACGCTGCCTTTCTCCCAGGCGAGCGTCCAGATCCGCAGCACCCGGGCCCAGGGGCTGCTGGCCAGTGATGGCTGCGCGGCCGGGCATGAGGGGACCCCAGGGAAACCAGGGCGTTCCGGTGGGGTCTGCCTGGACTCCCAGCCACACCTGCCACGTGGTTGCCCCTACCGCTCCCCCACACTAACGTGGAGCCCTCACTCCCCCTGCCTCTAGGTGGGGGTTCGGCTGGGCCCGCACCTGCGTCCACGAGCAGCCTCGGGGGCCAGTTACATTTCAAACAGGCTTAAGTAGGAATTAGGCTTCTCAGCAGGCCAGTAGCGCCGGGACACGTCTCGGCCTCCGCCCCGGGGTGGGGGCACCGTCCGCAGGGGCGCGCAGTGCGACGCCCAGCTCCCGAGGCTGGGCGAGGCGGGGCGACGCCGCAGGGCGGGGGCTCGGAGCCGAAGGCCGCGCGGGCCTCCGGGCTGCGCTACGGAGGGCGAGGCCCCCGAGGCCCCGCGCGCACGCCGAGGGCGGGGCCGGGGCGGGGCCTGCGGCGGCGCGGGGGCGTGTCCGGGCGGGGCCTCGGAGCTGTCCGGTGCTGAAGCCTGGCCCGCGCCGCCGCAGGAGCGTGGAGAGGCGCGGCGGCGAGCGGCCGCCGGCTCGCCCGTGCGTCGTGCTCTCCGGTTCCGCGCGCCATGGACTGAGCGCGGGCGGGTCGTGGCGATGGGGCCGCCGTCCCCCGTGCTGCTGCTGCTGCTGCTGCTGCTGCTGCGGCCGCCGGCGCCGGCGCGCGCCCTGCACGCCGCCTCCGCGCCCGCGCCTCGCGGCCGGCCGCTGCCCGGACGCCTCGGTGAGCGGCGAACGGAGGGGACGGGGACGGCGAGGGAGGCTCCTCGTCGCGGGAGGGGCCGGCGGCGCGCGTGGGGGCGGGGGGAGGGGCGTTGCGGGCGGAGGGCGGGACCTCGGGTGCCCCCTCCCCCGGCTCGGGCCGGCCGCGCGGGCCGCTCCCTGCGCCCGGGGCGGGTCTCGCGCGCCTGCCTCAGTGTCCTGCCCGGGGCCCCGGAACGTAGCGCCGGGCGTGGGTGCCCCCGCGTGCGCGCGCTGCGCGTGCTGCGCGGGAGTTGGGCCGGGTTTCGTGGACGCGGGCCCTCCGTGGCGCGTGGGCCTCGGCTGCCCGCTCCCTCCGCGATGGGGGTGGACGGACATTTTCCTTCCCGGCGGGAGGAGGCGGACGGGCGTTTATCTGACGTGGCACCTCCCTCCGCTAGGCGTTCCCAGGGGAGGCGGGCCGTGAAGCCAGCGTGCGGACAGCTCCGACCCGAGGAGCTGCCGTTCAGGTGGATCAGAGCGGTCCGTTAGAGGGGGGGCTCCGGCGCGGACGCCACCTGAGCCCTCCTGCCGCTGAGCCTTTGGGTCTCCCTGCTGCCTCACGCGTCCGAACCCCGCGCAGACAACTGCAGGGAAGGAGGGCCCGGGCTTTCCAGACCGGGACAGGCACAGGGCGGATGCCAGGGTCTCCAGCAGCTGTCCAGGCTGGCATCAAGCAAGGCAGAGGTGTCCCGGGGGAGGAGGGGTGGGAGAGCTGCCGTGTGCACTGGCCCCCCCCCCCCCCCCCCCCCCGTTCCACCCTGGACGTCTAGGGTCACCGCACAGGTGTGTCCTGTGTAGGGAAGTTGGGTTCTCTGCCTCCGCTCCCCTACTCACCCCACCTCGTTGGCTCAGAAGCCTGGCGTGTCTCAGCTCTCTGCCTTCACCGGGCCTGCACTGGGGGTGGGGGTGGGGGGGAGACTCTTCGCTCAGCTGTCCAGGTGCTGCCTTGCCCGTGGCATGGCTACGCTGCTGCAGGTCAGGGAGACCTGGGGCGGCTGAGTGGGCCCGCCGGGGCCTGGGCATGGCGGAGCGTTCTGGGTTGAACTGCCGGCTGGGCCTCTGTGGGCTCTTTTCCTTTGTGATTGTCTGTAGCATTTTGCCAAAAAATCACAGAAAAAAAGGGGGAGGTGGCTGAAGGGCCACAGAGGAAACCCAAAAGATGGCGGCGCATGGAGACACTAGGCTGTCCTGGACAGCCTTGCTGAGCGCAACTGTGTTGTCTTGGCAACAAGCAGAGTGGAATTCTGCATTTAAAAGGCATGTCCTCTTCAGCCATACTGCCTAGAGTGTGCCCACCCCGTCTGGACGGGAAGCCAAGTGTGGTTGGACGCCGCGTGGGAACAGTGGGTGCTGGGGGTGGTGCCCTTGCCCTCCCACCGGGAAGCGCCGTGTCTCATGACGTAACTTAGGGGTGTAGTCTCTGTGGGACAGCTTGAAGGACGCAGCGTGATCAGATTTAGTCTGAGAACTCCAGGGACAGGTGCGACCACTTCACTGAAAAAGGCTCTGACAGTATCCACTGATCTCTTTGTCCACCCACACAGACCCCCGTTGCTCAGGTGACACCCTGCCCAGGAGATGTGGGCAGGGCACTTCTGCCCTGAAAGGCAGGCATTGCTGTGCTGCTCCACTGCCTTATCTCGTTGGGAATGGTCCTACCGACTGCTTCCTTCCAAATAAGGCCACTGAATGGGAGAGGCACCAGCAGCTCTGGATCTGGCCCCGCCCTGAGATTCCTGATGGCTGGGCCCTGAGCTGTGGCCTGCAGAAGGGGGGCGCCTGGGGACACACCTGTCTTTGCTTCTCTGTTGGATCAAACAGCCTTGTAAGTTAGAGCTAAGGCCAGACGTTATCAGGACCCAAGGTCTGATCCTGTCTGTGTAGACAAGGGATTCTTCCAGAGGGCACAGTGGAGAAGCTCTCGCTGGGGCGGGGCCAACTGCTGCCCTCTGCCTTCACCGCAGGGCTTCAGGCCAGCCCCAGGATGCTGACTCCCAGAAGCACTGAGTGCACCAGTGGGGTGCCTCCACACCTCCTCTCCTTCTTGACACTCTTCTGACCCGCATCAGCTTCCCATTTCAGGGTGCCTCTTTCGTGGGAAAAGCCTCCCTGTATCTCTCATGATCTGGGAGGCCGTGGCCGGGTCTGAGTGGAGTTGACATGGCACCACCGGCATCATTGTCTTGGTACTTGAGATCAAACCCAGGAAGTGCTGAGCTACAATCCCAGTTCTTTTTGTTGTGTTTATTTAGTTTGAGAGAAAGTCTCCAAAGTTGTCTAGACTGGGTTCAAATTTGCAGTCCTCCTGCATCAACCCTGGAGTAGCTGGGGTTGCAGGTGATGGCACCCCTTTTCAGCACCTTGATTCTGTGTGGCTGAGAATACTGCCGTGTCGGGGGATTGTCCAGGGCAGCTTGGTGACTTCCTCTTGGTGACTTCCTCTTGGGTTTCCTTCGCTCCTCCCTCTCGGCCTTTCTCTGGGATCGTGGGATCTCTTTTATCCATGTTCTTGGTGTTTTTCCTGAAGACTGTCATGGGCATGACTCCCCACTTCATGGCCCCAAGGAGGCCTGCTTGTGAGCTGAAGGGGCAGGTACACGACGTGTGAGCTGAAGGGGCAGGTACACGACGGGTCGTCCCCGTTTTGCTAAAGAAACATGGATTTCCTTTGTCAAAGGTAGAGCCAGACTTCCATCAGATTTTGCTTGGAGAGTCCGGATTCAAACCCCAGGAGCACCGGGCCCGTTTGTCTCGTGGCTTGCCTTCCGGCTTGCCCGCACAAGTTCTCCGCTCACCAGTTGGCCCCTCGGAGCCGAGCAGTGGCACTGGCAGCGGCAGGAGCCGGCGGCTGGGTGAGCTCGAAGGCCTGATTGTGTAATTTTAAATCAAAGACTCCTTCCTTCCCCTGAAGCGTAGCCCCATCTTTGCTTCACAGGGTCCAGACCCTCTGACCCTGCCTGCTTCTGTGGTGGGAAGCAGCCCAGCCCTTCCCTGCAGCTGGAGCTGGCTCTGCATCTCTGAGCTGTTCTTCGCCTGTCCATCTGCATCTCCATCGGCCTGGGCCCCCGGTTCCGGGAACCAGTGGAGAGGGTGCAGGCAGCAGGTTCACCTGCACAGCCAGATGTGCTGAGCGGAGGTGTGGGGTCTGTGTCTGGTGTCAAGACGTGGCCTCAGAAGGGGAGATAAGAAGTATTTAAATGGTTTCCTGCTTGTGCTGAGCTTCAGGGCGCACCTCAGCATCTCACAGCTCGGTCTCAGGGTCGATCTGCGTTCACACCTGCTGTCAAGGCCGTGGCTCAGTGGCCCCTGGGAGGAGAAGGTGGACACTTCACCGGTACCCCTCTGCTTCCTACTCCCCCAGGGGTACATGCCCGCACCGTGCTGGGGGCTTCTGTGTGCTAGAACTGTGCTGGTTTTCCAGGGTCCCAGGTGGGAGCAGAGCTGTGGCTGAAGGCAGGTCGGAGGAGGAAGTCAGGTGGTATGCGGGCCTTGACTAATTCTGCTGTAATCATTGGTTCTTTCATGTGATGGGAGTTTCTGCATTCTGGGTTATTTTGTTCTATTTTTTACATACAGTATTACCTAATTTGTGAATGCAGCTACTCACCCACTGTTCCCTGGGTTTTTGAAAGAATGGAATGTGGGTGGAGGGGCTGGGGCGTAGCTCAGCAGTTACAGTACTTGTCTAGTAAGCCCAAGGTCCTCGTTCTATTCCCCAGCACCATGCAAGCTGGACGTAGTGGCACGAACCTGTAATCCCATCACTTGGGAAGCTGAGGCAGGAGGATTGCTATGTATTCGGGGTTAGCCTGGCTGGCCTACATGGTGACATGATGAGTTCAGCATCAGCCCAGACTACAGAGTGAGACCCTGTCTCAAAAACAAACAAAAAGAAGAAGAAGAAGAAGAAAGAAAGAAAGAAAGAAAGGGAGGGAGGGAGGAAGGAAAGGGAATGTGAGCAGATGGAAAGAATTGTGCTGGTAACGGCCTAGTGAGCTGTGGTAATACAGGTCTTAAGAAGGTTCTGGGGAGCTGAGCCCTGTAGCGCCACCCCATACTGCCAGCACTTCGGGAAGTTGAGGCCCGAGAATGTCAAGTGTGAGCCCCGCTTGGGTAACTTAGCAGTTTCACGAGACTCTGTCTCCAATAAACAATGAAATAAGGCTGGGGATGTAGCTCAGAGTGAAGGCTCGCTGTTCAATCTCCAGTGCCAGAAAGAAGAAGAAGGAGGTTCTGAGTTAGGGTAGTAAAGTACAAAGAGGAAGCAGGGAGACATGGATGCTTGGCGTGTGTGTCTTCTCTTACCTTAGAACTTTGGGACCGATGCCTGCTTGGCTCTGACACGGCGTGCTCGTTACCTAGGGACTGTCGGAATCATAGGTTTATTAGCTCTCCATGTACCTGCTCTATCTCATCCTTCTTCAAGGCTGATCACATCAAGATAAGAGGAACTAAAGTCATTTTCAGGCCTCTCAGTTGCCAGCATTTACAACATCCAGTTCCAGATGTCCCAGAGTGAGGCCTGCAAGACTTCAACCATCACCTTGGTGGCCAGGGAAAGCCAGACCTTGCAGACAACCCACGATGAGCTCAGCTCCCTCCAGCAGGAGCAGTGACCCCACGGGGGGAATTGAGGCAGAAACTCTTCTCTCAGGCAAGGACAGTCTGGCGAGTGTGGAGTGTGGAAACCAAAGATCAAGATCGACATCAAAACCAAGATCACGGTTGGCTGGAACCTGGCCCCTCAGCTGATCCTTAAAAACTGGCCTTGTGCTTTTGGGAATGGGCCAGTCTGTACCCCTGTCTCAGTAAGCTGCTCAGGGTTCTTTTGCTTTCTAACTCTGCTTAAGAAGTCTGTACTGTGCCTCACACTGAAATCCTCTTTCCGTAATGTCAGTCAAAGGCCTGCTTGGCAGGCTGAGTTGATGTCCCGCCCCCTCTGAGGGAGTCTCCTAGGTCCCATCCACGCACAGGTCCAGCCCTGCTGCCTCTTGGAGGTCTTCTTGAAATTTCAAGGGTTTTTTTTTTTTTTTTTTAAATTAAATGGTGCCCAAACTGAAAACTCCCCGGCTTGGGTGAGGGTACTTAGAAAAGGCCCCTGTGTGTGCAGAGATTGCCAGTTTGCAGGTCATTCGTGTGTAGGGGGCAAAGAAAAGTCTTAAGAAATGGGTGGAAAGAGCTTCTCCCCAGGTGCGTCACAGAGACATGGCCCGCGTGTCCCAGCTCACTAAGCACCGTGCTATCTTTCCTGACAAGATGTCCCATTTCCCAGAGAAAGCCAGCAGCTGAGCTCACTTGGGTCACCCTCTGCACTGCACACCTGCGCACCTGGCAGCTGGTCCCGCAGTCGTCTAAATTGACCTTCGCAGATGTAGACCCAGCGGGACTTATTTTTCTAATCTTGGTTGATAGAAGGCCGAAAAACTTGAGAAGCAGGGAACAGGCAGTGAGTGTTCACTTCTCTGCTGCCGGGGAACAGCGTGGAAACTGTTGGTTGAGGGAAGGACTTTTCCTTTTTTCTCTTTTTTCCCTTTTTATTTTCTTTTTTAAAAAATTCACGCTCACTCCAACCTTGGTGCCAAGCCACTCCCAGCTACCCCAGACAGGAAGAGCGAGCAGCCAGGCTCCCAGGAACAACTCCTTTTCCACACTTTAAGTACCTTTGTTTGGTAGCCCGCCCTGCCTGGCTGATAAGCTCAACTCTGGCAGCCTGGGCCTGGACTTTGAGCCGGAGCTGCCTTTGTCTTCGGCGGCTGGTACAGATGACTGGAGATGCTTCCTGGGTTTGCTGTTTGCCATGGAGATGAGAAAAGTCATTTTCCTTCTTTTGTGTCCTCTGTTCCCTTCTGCATTGCTAGCTGTGACTCAGAAAGCCAAGGACAAGCCCTGTTAACCTGGTGTATGGACCAGTTAGTTCCCATGAGGGTGTGAGGTCAGGGGCGATGCAGGCCAGGGTATGAATTCACAGTTGCAAAACACATAGTGGATCTTTCTTTCTAGAATTATTATTATTATTATTATTATTATTATTATTGAGGTAGGATCTCACTCTTTAGCCCAGGCTGGTCCTGAATTCACTATGTAGCACAGGCTAGCCTTGAACTCATGACAGTCCTCCTGCCTCAGCCTTCGGAGGGCTGGCATTACAGTCCTGTGCCACCATGCCCAGCTTTATATGTTACTGGGGAATCGAACTCAGGGCCTTGTGCTTCCAAGGCAAGTGCTTTAACCACTGTGCGGTTCTTCCAGCCCTAGAATTTAATCTTAAAATGATACAGCACAGTTGGCTTTATATTTGGCACCCCACTCTGTACATGGCTTAGGTGCCCTGCGCTCTCAGGACACAGTAGATGACCAGAGACTGTCTGCTTCCCCGTTCACGGTCCCTGTCCTCCCTAACCACCACCCCCCCAGCTCCTGGGCTTTCTGTCTGCGCTCCTGCCTTCCCCGGGACGACTTTGGCAGGGAACATTCGTGCCTCCCTCCTTCAGGTGAGAAGACTGAGACTCACGTGGTCGAGGAAGTGTCCTGTGGCCTCTGGAACCTCCCTTACCCGGTGGTTAACTCCAGGGTGGCTCCTGCAGGTGCTGAGCTAGGTGCTACTCCGCACACATAGGACCAGAACTGCCCACTGCTTTTCTCTAGAAGCTCTGAACTTAAATGGCCCTGTTCTAGGAAATTTTAAACTGCTCCTTGCCGCCGAGGGCTGGGGTGTGATTTTCTAATTGGCAGTTTTTGGGGGTGTTGGATTCAGGGATTTGTTCAGCTCTGTGTGATATTTTGAAATTAGAAGAGGATGGCTTCTTCCGAAGCCTGTAGCCTCCCCGTGGTAGCGGGAACAAGCGCCATGCCGACCACGCCATGAAGCGGTTCTGACCTCCTGCCTTGACTGAGGGCAAGGGTGGGGGTGCCAGTGCCAGCTCTAGACAAGGGTCGTCCTCCGACTTGGGACAAAAGCGCCCTTCAGAGTGAGGATGAACGTAGGGGAAATGGGGAAGACATTCACTTGATCTGAGGCCTGGAGGCCCAGAGCCCAGGTGGCTCCCTGCGGTGGCTTTTATCCGGAGAGGAGGGCAGTGAACATTCTCACCCTGTACTGTGGGTGCTCCGCATCCTGCCCACTCTGAAAGCTGCTTTGGCTCCGATGCAACGTCCTATGCCCTGTGCACAAGTTCTACGGGGGTGTGAGTCTGCAGAAGAAAGGCTGGCCTGGTCCCCAAGGGGAAGAGGCTGCATCTGAGTGGCCTGTGTCAAGTCTGGTTTTAACAGGAAAACACAGCCTGGGGATGGCTGGAGCTGCTGCTGCTGCTGGCAGCAGGATGTGGACACTGCGTCCACCTGGAATGTCAACTCAGACCTTGTATCAGAGCAGCAGCTGCTCGTGGTGGGACGGGAGGCCGCACAGTGACCCGCATGGTTGCAGACAGAGGCAGCGCTCCAGAGGAACCAGACCTTGCACTTCCTCTTGGTGGGCACGGGTGCGCATCAGAGGAGAAGCCTGGGAGATGCCCCAAACTGGGTTCTCTGGGAACATCTCCTTTCACCATGGCCCCCTTGAAGTCTGCTGTACTTAAATAGTCTGAGGTTGACATCTTCAGACCTCCGACGTGCGATGTGCTTACGGGTGGGAGGGCCTGACACACAGAGGGTCTGAGCACCCCCCCTCCAGCACCCTCGCACGCTGCAGCTGCCTTCCCTGCACCCTCGCCTCCGTGAGCCCCCTACTTCTGGCAGCATTTCCTCCAGCACTTTGGCCTCCCTGACCCCCAACCTCCAGCACGCAGACAGCAGCACCTTGGCCTCCCACATCCTTGAACATTAGGTGCTGGTCATGGCCCTGTGCCCCCACCTCCCTGGACCCTGGCCTCCAGCACCCGTCCTCCCTGTAGCCTAGCATCCCCACACCCTGGCCTCTGACCAGCGCCTGCGCCACCCTGCCCTTGCCGCTGTCCACATCCTTTCCCCAGCACCCTCACCTTCAGCTTCCTCCCCGCCCTCCGTCTCTGTCCCAGCACCCTCCCCTCCTTCGTTTTCGCTGCAGCACACTGGCCTCTTCCCTGGCATCTTCTGTATCCCTAACCTTCTCTGGCGTGGGGTCTTGTCCTTAGTCCATGAAATAGCCCACAAGAAAGAAGGAAATCGCGGTGACAGGTATTCGGTTTTTCCTGGGATGCAGGAGGATTTTAGAGGGACGTGGCAGCTGGTTTCCGGAAATGTGGTGGACGGTGTAGGTGTGGTTTGAAAGCCCAAGTCAGATGGCAGGAGATAATGTGTGGCAGGGTTGATTGCCAGCCTTTGTCCTCCCTTCCGAGGGGGATGCTCTCTGCTGTTCATACTTGTGTTTAGGAGTCCAGAGGAATAGAAGGATGTCAGCTGTCATCTCAAAGCTACACAGTGAGCTCAAGAACCAATTCTACATGTTTTTGAGAGAGTTATTTGAGAGGGCCAAGAGAGGATTACGGAACCAAGAGGGCCAGAGGGCCTATGCCAGTTTCAGCAGGACTTACTCTCCCACCCCCATTTAATTGATACGTACAAGTGAGCAACATAAAATTTACATTGATCTTGAGTGTTTTGTACACATACATATCGTCACAAAGTTACAAATGCTTCCCTTCTCTTTTCAACCGTCCCTCACCTTCCTTCCAGTTGCCGTTATTCCCCACATTAAATTCTATGAAATAATTGTGATCTGGGTTTCTCATACCAGAGAGACTATTTGCTATTTTGTTTTCTGCTTCTGACTCACTTCACTAAGCATGATGGTCTCAAGTTGACTCCATCTACCTACAAAAGCCTCCAACCTGTCTGTCTTTATAGAATATTAGTATTCCATTGTGTATAAATACCACAATTTATGTATCCCTTGGTCTGTTGATGGGTATTTTGGTGTCTTCCGTATTTTAGCTATTGTTAGTTGTGCTGCTATGAACATGGATATACATGTATCTCTGTTATGTGTTGTTTTTAACTCCTGTAAAAATTCCCCGAAGGGCTATCACTGGATCGAAGGGGATATTTATTTCCAGTCTTTGAGAGCCTTCCATACTGCTTTCCACAGTGGTTGTACCAGCTTAAATTCGCACCAGCAGTGCAGGAGGGCTCCTTTCTCCCCACAGCCTCGCCAGCACTCATTGCTGTTTGTGTTCTTGATATACACCAATCTCTCTGGAGTTAGATGGCATCTTAGTGATGGTTTAATTTGCATTTCTCTTGTGTCTAAGGATTTTGAACATCTTTTCATGTGTTTATTGGCCATTTGAACTTCTTCATCTGAGAGCTGCTCATTTCTGTGGCCCATTTTTCAACAGGGTCTTTGATTTTGAGGGGCTTCCCTTTCTTCTGTTCCCTATATGTTCTGGTTATGAGCCTCCTGTTGGGGGTGGTGGATATTTTTTTCTCAGTCTGTCGGTTCTCTTTTTGCAGTATTGATAATTTCCTTTGCAGTGCAGAAACTTTTTAATTTGACATAATCCCATTTGTTAATTCTGGGGGCTATTTATTTTGCCTTTTGGTGTCTTATTAACAAAGTCTTTGCCTACACCTGTGCCTTTTAGATATTTGCCTAATTTGTCTTCCAGAAGGGCCAGTGTTTCAGTTTTAATATCTAGGTCTTTGTTCTGCTTAGATTTAATGTTGGTGCATGGTGACGGGTGTGTGTCTATATTCATTCTTCTGCATGTGGATGTCCAGTTTTCCCAGCATTTGTTGAAGAGGCTGTCCTTTTCCCAGTGTATGCTTTTGGCTCCTGTAGGTAGCTGAGGGTATTTGAGTTTGTCTGTGCATCCTCACTTCTGTTTCATTGGTCTGTCTGTCTTTTTATGCTACAGCCAGAGTTTTTACAACTTTTGCTTTATAGTATAACTTGATGTCTGGTATTGTAAAGCCTCCTGCCTTAGTCTTGGTACTCAAGATTGCATTGGCTATTCTAGGTCTCCTTTGGTTCCATATGAATTTAAGGATTATTTTTTCAAGTTCTGGAAAAAATACTTGTTGGTATTTTGATAGAAATTGCATTAAATCTGTGTATCAGTTTTGGCAGTATAGTCATTTTGACTATATTGATTCTGCCTGTCTGAGAACAGGGGATGTCTTTCCACTTTCTGATGTCATCTACAACTTCTTTCTTCAGTGTAATATAGTTTTCTTTATATAGGTCCTTCACTTCCTTGGTGAGGTATACTCCCAGGTATTTAATTTTTTGCTGGGCTATTGAGAATGGAATTATTCTTCTGAGTTCTTTCTCAGTGAGTTTGTTACTGATGTAGAGAAAAGCTATTGATTTTTCAGTATTGATTTTGTAGCCTGCGATTTGGCTGAATTTATTATTTTCAAGAGTTTCATAGTGTAATTTTTGGGGTGATATTGGAGTTTTTGGAGTCTTCTATGTAGATAATCATATCATCTGCAAATAAGGGTAGTTTGACTTCCCCCTTTCTGCTCCACATTCTCTTTATTTCACTTTCTTGCCTGATTGGTATGACAAGTGTTTCAAGGACTGTGCTGAATAAAAGTGGTGAGAGTGGGCAGCCTGGTCGGGTTCCTGACTTGAGAGGAGACCCTTTCAGTCTATCTCCATTTACTGTAATATTTTCAGTAGGTTTGGCATATATGGCTTCTGTGAGTTTGAGATAAGGCTCTTCATACCTATTTCTGAGGGTTTTTATCATGAAAGGGTGTTGAATTTTATCAAAGGCTTTTCCTGCATCAGTTGAGATGATCATGTGATTTTTGGTTTTGCTTTTGTTGATGTGGGGTTTTACATTTATTGACTTACGTGTGTTGAATCAGCCTTGCATCCCAGGAATGAAGCCCACTTGATCATGGCGTATGATCTTTCTGATTATGTGTTGGATTCTATTTGCCGGAATCTTATGAAGAATTTTTGCATCTATATTTACCGAGGATATTGGTCTATAATTTTCCTTCATGGTTAAGTCTTTGTCTGGTTTTGTTTGTTTTTGAGACAGGGTGTAGCCTGTAGCCCACTCTGGCCTCAAACTCAAGGTTATGTTCCTGCTTCAGACTCCCAATAGCTGTGATTATAGCCATGCACTACGGCATCTGACTATTCTTTTTTTCTTGTACATATTATTTTTTCCATTTTATTAATATATATATGCGATACACAATGTTTACATTGAGCTTGAGTATTTTGTGCACATAGATATTGCATCAAAATCACCATCCCATCCCCTCCCCCTTTGGGCCCTCCTGTACTCTCCGCCTCCCCCCTAACTCCCTCTATCACCCCCATGTTGTTCCATAGAATGACTTCATTCTGCGTTTCTCATATTAGAGAAACCACACAAAATTTAGCCTTCTGCATCTGACTCAGTTCTCTGGGCGTGATGGTCTCAGGTTGCATCCTTTCACCTACAAAAGCCTCAGAACTGTCTGTTTTTATGGAGGCGTATTCCATTGTGTATGTGTACCGCTATTTTTGTATCTATTGGCCTGCTTATGGGCATCTCACCATCTTCTGGCTGTTTTAGCTGTTGCTAGTGGTGCTGCTGTAAGTGTGGGCTACATGTGTCTCTGTCTTGTTTTTGCTTTTGACTCTTTTGGAAAGATACCCAGAATAGTTGTCACTGGTTTGAGTGGAATATTTATTTTCAGTCCTTTGAGGAATCTCTACACGGCTTCCCATAGTGGTGGTACCAGTGTTCCATCCCACCAGCAGTGTCTAAGGGTTCCTTTGTCCCCACAACCTCGCCAGCATCGGTTGCTGTTCAAGCTCTTGATGTAGGCCATTCTCTCTGGTGTAAGATGGTATCTTAGCTTTGTTTTGATTTGCATTGCCCTAATGGCTAAGGATGTTGAACATCTTTTCATGTATTTGCTGGCTGTGTCCATCGATGGGATTATGTCAACTTGATGGAATTAGGACCCACACCTCCGTTAGGATTAGGATTTGTCAGCCTCCCTAGACTGGGGCTCAAGAACTTGTTGGGATTAGAGTGTGAGCCATTTGTGGGCTGGCCAATGAGAGAAGAGCACCCACCCAGATGTGGGAGGGCCAACGGGAACTCCAACGGTATAAAAGGGAGGAAGGGGACAATTGTTACAGCTTCTTCCTCTGGGAAAGCTCTCGCCTTTGTGATTGACGCCGACTTGCTGCACATCACAGAACGTCAGCCCAGATTCGCTCCAGCCTCGACCTGTGCCTGTCTGTCTGTTGCGGCCCTTCAGTCGCGGATCTTCACCGAGATCTGCAGTAGATTCCCACCTCACCGGCTGCTCTGCAGTCCCGGACGGGAGATCTGCTGCTTGGCAGAGCAGCCATCTTGGACCACCTCTATCATTGGATTTGTAAGCCTAAGCCTTCCTAATAGCCCCTTTTGTGTTAAGATCTGTAAATTCTGTCTTTTGAAAAGAACCCAAACTAATACACTGGCCATTTGAATGCCTTCATTCAAGACCTGCCCTGACTAAACTTTCTGTGGTGTTGGGGACTCCATTCCAGGGCCTTGAGCATGCTAGCCAAGGACTTTAGCCACTGGGCTTTACCCTCAGCCACAGCAAGTCTTAATTGTTACTGTTGCAAATTCCAGGCTTCCCCATTTAGAATTAGAAGTTGATGGTCAGACAGGGTGGAATACTACATTACTGAAAATAGTATTACTGCTTATCCAAGTTTCAGGAGAATCGACTGACTACTGGGACTTGTCCTCAAGGCACTACTATTATATTTTTAAAGGTAACATCATTTGTATTTTTAAATTATGTATTTAGAAAATAATGACATCCAACCAGTACGCAGGCAGGAACCCGTTGTGGTAATCAGACTGGTTAACGACAGTAAGCTTTTGGAGTTTATTTCTCCTTGTCCCTTCAAAGAGCTTCAGGCAGTATGGCTGAAACGATGGTTGTACAGTTTCACCCAAGTTTGACTAGGAAGCTTAATCAAAAGGGCTAGCACGTGATTTTTTCCAGACATCCCGAATACCTTCTTTTAAGTATTTTATGTAAAGTTTGATAAGTGCCCAATCCAGAGCCCTTTTTAGGTGTGTCTTCCATGTCGGGGTTGTGCTGTGTGTAAGTGCTATGGAGCGGGTTTGAGGACGGGGCCTGTGCAGGGCTGTCAGCCCGCTGCCCTGGGAAGGAAGCCTGGTGGGGGTCCTGGCCCAGCGGGCGCCAGCAGTCCACCTTCACCAATCTGCGAGCAACTTTGATGGCAGGGGACCCACACCCAGGCTGCGGGGCAAGGGGCCAGCCTGGCGACTCTTAAAGAATAAGATAAAAAGAGATGGGCTGTAGCTTGGTGCTCCGGTACTGAAGAGAGTGGCACGAGAATAGGTGTTTTCCTAGGAGCCGCCTCGTATAGGAAACCGCTTGGTCGTGTGTGGACTGGGTCTGGCCTTGTCCAGCCTGAGTTGGTGTTCTCGCCAGCCCGGGACGCAGAGTCCCTCTCTGCCCCACCTGGGGTTGTTTGACGCGGCGCAAAACCCAGTGCGGTCCGAGGGACGCCCAGACGAGGCCTTGTCCCCTGGGCGCCAATGATTCTTCATTCTGTGCCAGTGAAGTGGGGTGGGGGTGGGGGGAGCCCCCTTCCACACAGTCAGCGCCAGAGCCCGTCCACCACTGCTCATCACGTTAGCATCGCTTTTCAATTTGATTCTTGTTCTAGAAACATTGCAAGTGAGTGTGCCGCCCTCTGCCAGCTCAGAAAATGTCAGGGGTGATATTTATCCACTTGGAACACAACGCCGACCGTTCCGGAGGTCCAGCTTCATGTGCGTGAGCTTCCAGGAACCGGCACTGAGTGTGACGGTCTGCCTCATGGGCACATCTTTGCTTAGACGCTGCCCGTCCCGTATCAGCTCGCCACTTTCTTTTGCAGAGGAGAATGTAAAGCACTTTCAGCACCAAACATCCCAGACGGAGGTCTGAGTGCAGTTGTGTTGGGATTAAGAGGTTTGACACCCGCTCCCAGGCCCAGGAGGTTATCTGTACGACGTTAAACCTTACCAGGATCGGAGTGAAGAGCTGGGGTGCAGGGGCAGGAGTGGGAGGTGAGGGTCACTCCACCCTGGAGGGGTTGGGAGGATCAGGAGCCTTGGTGCTATGCAGGTGTCCCTGGTGTGCCTTAGAGGCCTGAGATAGGCACGCCCAGGGCAGCCTGCTGGGGTCACAGGCTGGTGTTGGCTTCTCCTGGATGGACTGGGCCATCTGGAATCCTTAGACACAGGCAGAGAAGACCTTGGGAGGCAGGCATGTCACTGGAGCTGCCGACGGGTACACAGATGCCAGCCCCTGACAGATAGTGCTGTGGGAAATTCAGATGTTTTCCTTTATCAAGGTCCTTTACTGTCACTGCAAACCAGGAGGGTCAGCTTTCTGCAAACTAGGCAATTAGCCAAGTAGCAAATCTCTTTAAGTGGAGCGAATACCGGCTGTGTGCTAGGAACTATGTAGGGTGCTGGGGAGCAAACAGCGGGACTGGTCCCTGCCCCCAGCTCGTCCCCACCACTTTCCGGGAGTGCCCTTCCTCCACAGGCACATCGGGGCTTTCCTGACTTTCTGCAGCGTCCCCAGTGCTGGCCCTTCAGTAGAATTTTATTTGATTAATTTCTGCGTCACACACACCGTTCTTGGGAAGTGAACACACCCATTTTCCAGTTCCATGGGTATTTACTGTAGCCACAAAATGGCAGTGGCAGCTGTCTCTCAGGCCCTCCCAGAGGCAGGTGTCCTCCTAGAGAAGCCCACAATGAGCTGTGGAATGCTCACAGCAAACAAATCCAGGACATCCGAGTCTTGGTGCAGAGTGGACGAGAGAAAATGGTAGTGGTTAAATCTGGTGGAGGGTCAGGTACAGTGAGACAAAGCTACACCACCTTGCTGGCCTCCAAAGCAGGATCTTTGCTGCGGCATGGCCTGAAGCCCACCCGGGACCGAACACCAAGCGACGGAAGCACAGGTATATTCAGTGACCAGAGAATGAGAAGCAGGAACCCGGGGCAGAGCCACCTTAACACTTGTTGTGGGTAGGAAGGTCATAAACATAGGGTATGAGAATGGAGGGAGCTGGGTTGGTGTAATCCCAGAATTTTAGGAGGCTGAGGCAGGAAGATTGCAAGTTTGAGCCCAACCTGGGCGATTTAGCAACTTAGCCAGACCCTGTATTAGAATTTAAAAAAAAAAAAAAAAAGGAGAGAATTGACTAGTCGGTCTTCTGAACCAGTCGCGACTTCCCCAAGGTCTCAGGCCCCACCCATCCCGCTCCTACTCGGGTGCGTCCTGAGGTTGTACCTCTTCCACTCCCCTCAGGGTCAGTTGCAGGGTTTAGACCCTTCTGCTCTTCACTGGTGGGAGCCTGCTGCTGTAGCTCCAGCCTTCCCCCCTTCCCTCTGGACTGGAGCTGTCTGGGGCTTCGTCTCTTCCACTCTCTGGCTAGGAGGGTGCCTCCAGTTACGAGGGCTAGTCAGTGTGTTGCGGAGAAGGGAAGTCAGATGCTACTGTAGTTGGAGGTTATCTTCTAGGGGTCACTCTGGCTACCGTCTAGGTAGGTCCAGCAGTCTCAGCGCCCACCTGAAGTGGCACCTCTGGCGTGCAGGTGTCCCTGGCGGCAAGATGCAGACCAGTGGAATCTCCTGGGTCGTGCATGCTGGGTGTGGGAATGCGGAGCCGAAGAGCTGTGCCCCGTCACTGCCTGTCGACGTCCTCGTGTTTGCCACGTCCCTGGGCTGTCTCACACCAAGGAGGAAGACTGAATAGGACGTGCTTGTTCAGGGACCCATGGGAGGCAAGCAGGCCGGCTGGATCAGAGCTGAGGTCTGTCCTGTCCAGACTCCCTGCGGCCCAGGCTGCCTGGGAAAGGTGCCAAATCTATGCACCTGGCCCCGCAGCCTCACCTGGGGCCAGAGTTGCAGCCCTCTGCGTCCCTTGGCTGGTTGCTCCATTTCTTAGTGTGGGGCTTCTGTCTGTAACACCTGACTGGTCCTGAGGTCTGGCTGGCCCTCTGGGGCGTCTGGGGCCCAGCCTGCTAAGGCAGGACCAGAAAGGTGGGGATGACACGGGGCAGTGGTTAGGTAAGTAGGCCGGGTGATTGTACTTGAAAGGATCCTCATTTTGAGTCATACGTTGGTCTTGTGAATCTGGAGTAGCCCTCAGTAGGGCACCACCCAGTCGATGATAAGGACAGTTGGAACCTGAGCCATGTAGGTTTGGCACAGTGCTGAGGACTTCGGGCTGGGCACAGCTAGTAGCAGAGAATGACTTAGAGCCCTCGCCAGGGGCCAGCTCTTGGATGTGTATTTGTCAAGACTGATTTAAAATAAGGCATGTGATTCCATTAAACAGGCTTCATTCCACCTGTGTGCTGGGTCTCATGTGACTGTCACGGCTGCAACGTGGCCCACATGGGTCTTCAGGTGATTCTGAAATATAGTATCCCCAATGGGATCAGGCCTCATGGGGACAGATGTGGTGAACCCATATGTGACTCTGGCCTGGGCACTCACTGCCATAGCTAAAGCTCACAATGTCACATTCTTTGAGGCTTGCTCTGTGTCTCCTTAGCAGGTTTTTCTGCATCATTACATAGAGGGAGAAGTTTTAGGATAAAAAATTCAAAATGAGACAGTGGCTTTTGTTCCCACAGTTACTAACATATCTTTATGGAGGGCTTACAAGGGGCAGGACATATTTTTTACCAGGAAATACAGACGTGCATAGATGGCAGGTCACACGTCCAACCAGGAAGTTTACATGTGCGGCTGGGTGTGCAGCAGCAGGTGTGCCACCCGGTTATGTAAGAACTCTGGAGTTTGCAGGACAGAGTTGCCTCGTGACTAGCCTCTCTGAATGTACCCTGTGTTCAGGGGCATGACTGGGTGAGAGGACAGCCTGCCTCTGGAAGTCTTCAGTCTGCCCATGAACCTGGAGAAAATCGTTATGGAAGGGAAAGTATTGTTGGTGTCAGAGCAGATCTTCCCAGGGAGGATTGTAAGGCCGATGACTCTGTGAGCTGGAGTCGAGGGGCTCTGTCTCCTCGTTGATACAGGGTGACATGAGTTGTGAGATTAAGTGGGACAGCATTTGAAGTGGGTGACACAGGGCTGGCATGCTGTACAGACTCAGCAGTTGGTGCCATCATCGCCTTCAGCAGTAGTGGGAATGCCCCTCTCCCTGCCCAGGGAAGGTCAGCTTCAGGAGAACGCCCCAGAAGCAATGAAAGCTGGAGAAACGACTCCACGTGGTGTTTTCTCAGTCTGTGCTGACCACGGGTGCAGCATGCCCGGGGGTCCCTCAGCTCCTTATGGACCGTACTGTTGTCTTTCTTTTACGGTCATGGTGTGGTATTGACAAGCCACTTGGATAGAGCCAGTGCCAGGCCCCCAGACTCACTGACCTGCCCTGTGTTCAGCCCGTCTCACAGGTCCTCTCTGACCTCCTGGGAGGAGTCTGGGAGAGTCCCCCTGCTGCTGGGAAAAGCCAGGAGGCTGTGCTGGTATCTGGCCTTGGTCTCCAGCCTTGTGAGACTCAGGCTTGATGTTTCTGCGAGTGGCTCAGTGATAGGCACTTTCTGGATGCTCAACATGCGCTTGCTCTGAAGGCGTGGTTTACAGTCTGGGCGTCCTGTGCTCACCTGGCCAGATGTCATCCTGGAGCAGACTTGGACCCCTTCTCACAGCCTCCTGAGACCAGCCTGGCCCCTGCGGAGGACACCGCCAGCATCCGGGGGCAGGTAACACAAGGCATTTTCTTCTGGTCCGATATTGTTCTTAACATTCTAAGAATACCTATAATATATGTTTATATATGATATTGGTGATTTTTAAGTTTTATGAAGGGATTACAATAATGAATGAGAGTTTTCTTCTTAAATATTTAAATTAGATTTGGCAACTTCTAAATAAACAAGGGTTGTATCATGAAGTAAACTACCCACACACACAGAACCCACTGTTTTAATTTTTTGAAACAGTTTATAAGTCTGTGAATGTGAATCCTCTTTACTCCGGGAATATTTGTTTAGAATATTTGTGCAAGTTTGGATTTTCTGTAATATAAGACAGACATAGGATTAATGCCAGAATTTTTGAAGACTTTCCTTTCCTATAGGTTTTCTAGGCACTCAGAAGAGAATCTAAAGGCTGCCCCTTCTCTCAAATAAGACTGCTCGGGGTCTAGGTTTCGCCACCCACGAGACAGGAGGTTGCATGAGGTACTGTGACTTGTAGGTCTATGTGTTAAGCCGTTGTAAGCGTTTAGTGAGCGGGACTATCGCCTTTCACCGTGGGTCTGCTTGACCTGTTGTCACCAGCACGTTGTTTGTTTCTTTATCTGGGCCAGGCTTAAGAGGGTTGGGATTGTCCAGCCCCAGTGCACACTCTGGGGTGGCAGTGAAGGGTGGATGTCCTAATTACTTATTTGTTGCTATAACAAAATACCCAACATCCTAGACTTAAGGGAGGAAAGATTTATTTTTGTTCATGATTTCAGAAGGTCTCACACAGTCCATTCGTGAGTGGCTGGCAAGGGTGGGAACACATGGCAGAGGCTCATTGGAGAAGAACTCTTCACAGGACGCAGCCAGCCAGCCACATGAGGAAGGAAGGTGGAGCACCCCTTGCGTGTAATCTGCCCCTTCTGGGTCAAGCCTCCGTGTTCCGGCTCTTCCGACCAGGCCCCACCTCTTTAACAGCACATTGGTATTTTACAACATCCAAACACATGGAGCTTTTGGGGGGAACATTCCAAATTCAAACTATACTGGTGAGATGAGGTGGTTCCCTGTCCCGGCGTCCTTGCCGGTGGGATGGGCATGATGCCAGTGTTCCGAGGCCCCCTCTGAGAACCCCTTTCCTCCAAGGCCTTCGACCTTTGCAGGAGGCCTTCTCCCTCTGTCAGTCCTCCACAGTGTGTCCTTGCTGGCGGGTGCTTCCTTCCTCCCCGTGTTTCCAGTCAGTTAGTTAACTTGGATGCTCACTGGGGACCTGCCCGCCTGTCAGTACACGGCAGGAATTCTCAGCCTGTTAATGAGCTGAAGCTGCGGCCTGGACACTAGGAGCCTGCCTCGCTTGAGCCTTGACACTCTGCGTGGCAACAGCGAAAAGCTTTCCTGAAAATAATAGCAGCCGATGTTATATCTAACGCAGTCCATGCGGCAGCTCGGAGTAATTGCAAGTGGCTTCGAGAGGCTTGTTTGTCACAGTGATGCGAGCAGGCTTCGAGTGCAGGTTCTCTGGCCCCGGAGACCGCAGGCAGACCGCAGTCATCAGGCTGTTCAGGGCCAGGCCACACTCTTCCACTGCCTCTGGTCAGGCCCTGGTGCTGATGGTCCTTAGGGACCAGACATGAAGCCAGCAACTCGTGGGAGGGCTGAAGTACAGGGACAGGGCTAGGCTTGCCCAGGGAAGCTGCTCCCTGCTTCTGCCTCTCCAGAGGAGCAAAAGGTGGGAGAAATGAAGAATTCTTTTCTCCCTCAGAGACCTTAGAGGACAGAAGGTCAGAAACTCAGAAAGGACTCCAGTTTCACTAGTTAGGACTCCCTAACTTATAAAGGTCACAGTGTTAAATTGTGCTTGAGGTTGGAGGTCAAGACTGCTTGTGGCCAGGGAGGTTGGCCCAGGGTCCTCGGTTTGCTGGAGAGGGTGACATTGGCCACCGTAGCCTCTTCCCCGATTCCCTCTTCCTGTGTGCTCAAGGAGCGAAAGCATGGGCAGCAGAGCCTTTGAGTGCCAGTGGAGTCAACAATAATTTTTAAAAATCTTCAATGTCATAAAATTATTCATAACCTCAGATTTTTAGAGGAAGAAAAAATGGCCACGGCATAGGAAAGTAGAGATCGCCTAAATATTAGAGGACAGTATTGTGGTTAACAGCTGTGCTGCATTGGGTGACCCGAGGAGCACTGATGAGCCCTATGTCTCCGTTTCCTCACCTGCAAGGTGTTTGCTGGGGTGCCCAGGGGTTTCTGAGGACCTGGATGAAGTTGTTCCCGTTTATTGCTTGGAGAAAGTAATCAGGGTCATAAAGTAGCAGGGGCTGCTCCTGCCCCAGTGTCCCCACGTCTTGGCCCCGTGACTGTTCCCAGTGAGTTTTCCAGGAGCCTTGTCTGTTGGCAAGGCCCTCAGGTCCCAGACGTGAAGTTTGACGTTTGACTTACGGGGTGTCACCTTTGAGTCGTGGCTGCTCCCTAGGACTCGGAGGGAAGTTTCTGTTTTGCAGACGTATGTGCCTTCATGCTCCGCTGAGGTGCGGCCCTGCGGCCTTTGGTTGGGGTGATCAGCTACTGTCCAGCTATGTACCTAGCGTGGGTCCTGTTAATTTGCAAAGCTCTGTTTGGTGGCTGTATGTGAAAATTGCCTGTTTGCTTTACCCATGCTGACAATGTGTGTTTCTGTAGCCACAAAAATGCCTGTGTAGATTGCAGTCCCCCAAAATCAACTCTGGCTGCATTTGGCTCTGATGCCACATGGGGAAGCTCATTTCTTATGGGGGAGTCTTGGCACCCTCTTCGTTCTGTCCTCAGCTGTCCCCCTTCAATCTTCTAAGCAGCAGCAGCACCGCTGGGCTGTGTGTGCCTGCAGAGGACGCTTCATAATTTGTGCAAAGGTGTTCTATTGGGCAGAGCCTGCACAAGATTCTTCCTATGATTTCACGAATGCAAATCCCATCGACAGCAACTATTCACAGAGGAAGTTGGGAGCATTGCTTCTTCCATTGCATGACCCTTGGACTTGCACACAGTTCTCTCTGGCTGCCAGCAAAGCCTTCCTTCTCCTTTACTTTCCTGGCAGATTTGGGCCATGGAACCTTTTCCTGGGGAAGGACCCACGTCCCGCCAGGCCACGCTGGCTGCTGTCTGGCCTGGCTGCTGTGTCTCTCCTGCAGGGTGTGCACACATGCGCTGCGCTGTGCCCCTAGCCGAAGACAGATGTGTGCACAAGGGTGTTTGTTCAGGGCTGCTTTTGTGTCAGAGTGACAACACAAGTAACTTAGTTTTTCAGAATCAAAAGCCCGTTTGAATATATTGTTCTGTCCCTGCCACAGAGCCTTACTGCAGCTGTTTGCAGGGATGAGATGGGATGTGGGGCAGGCTCTACATCTGTGATTAACGACGCAAGCAGCGTCGAACGCTGTCGTGCTGGCTGTGCGCCTGGCTCTGCCCTTGCCCTGTCTTTGTACCCTCCGGGAGCGCTGTGCTGTGTTCTGGGCAGCGGGCTTCAGTGCCCAAGTCTCAGATCACTCACAGGGTCCATGGCCCTGTGTGAGGACTGACCCCATTCTTACAGGTGGTTGTGTGTCCTGAAAATAGAATAATGGGCATCTAAGTCTTCACCTGTCTTCTCACGTTTTATGAAGAGATAAGGTGAAAGAGGGGAGGCTGTGCCACAGCTGTCCCCTTGGTGGTGCCAAGCCCTCCCTCCTCTCTGTGCCCCGTGCCGCAGGCCTGTGCTCATCCTCAGCCATCCGTGGGCCTGCAAGACTATCGAGTGTGTGGGCCTGAGCATGGAGAACAGCCGAGGTTCTGGACAGGGAGTGTTCACCCGGGCTCCTGTTCCCATGCAGGGGGCAGCTGAGGGCTGTGGGGCCGTCTGGGCCAGCACAGGTATCGGTAGCTGTTGGGCTGTGTTTCTAAAGACCCACAGCCTGGCTGATTTTTTTCACTTTGCTCCAGCTGAGTCTTGGCACTGTTTCTTCCAAACCTCAGGCCAGAAGGTCTCACACAGTCCATTCGTGAGTGGCTGGCAAGGGTGGGAACACATAGCCAATTAGCAAATGGCCTATGAACAAGACCAGCACTTTGGGTGCCCGAGGCTCCTAGATGCCACTGTGCCTCCCCGTGGGTGCATTCTACTTTGAGCTTCAGTGCCCTGCGCTACTCATGCTAAATGGTCCACTGTGGTCATTCTGCCCTTTCTGAGAAATCACCTCCACACCCAGCCAGTCTCTGCACGAGTCTGTAGGTCTGCCCTGGTAAGGGCAGCTGCAGCACATGTGGGTCTCAACTGGGACCTTCCTGCTGGGCCACTCTGTGCTAGGGATGCCATCTTGACTTCATGGGATGGGGACTCCCGTGGGTGAGGGTTGGCCATCGTGAAACACAAATGGTGGGTAGGATATGGGTGCCGGGGATCCTGGCCTCTGCCATTCGCTGACGCTGGCCAGCTGTGGAGTTGTGTTCATTTTTGGAGGGCCTCTGCCCAGTGTGATGAAAGCCTTGCTATCCTGCTAATCTGCTGCCGCCCACATGAGTTTTGGAGCTCGGTCACGTGGGTTTTGGCTCGCGCGCTGGCCATGGACCCTGAATCGCCTCCACAAACTTCCTGGCTCAGGAATGTATCCAGGCTTAGTCCCAGGCAGGGCCTTGTGAATTATTAAGGCTATGGCCACAGGGGCTTTCCTCTCCAGGTACCGAAACACTCTCCTTAACCTCACAGCAACGTACTAACTCTGAGCACTGGCACTCTGCTGTTGCGGGCTAAATGGACTATTAATAAGAGGCAACTTTAACATAGCTGTTTGTGGGAAAGAGAGTGGGTGTGTTAATGCGGGCAGGCGTGGGTGCTGTGGGAGGTGAGCGGGCGTGTTAATGCGGGCAGGCCCTTAGCATGGTCTGAATGTGCTTGACCCACCCCATTCTCATGCTGAGCCCCAACTCCGTGCCTTGCTGGAGTGCACAGGCATGGGCATGGTTTCCAGCCTGTGTCCGCCTGTGGCTCCCTGGGGAGCAGATTTGGTCCACCTGTATAGTGGCACACCATTCAGTCATAGAGGAAGGATATCTTGTTGCAAGTTTCAACATGGGTGACCCTAAGGACACCGTGCTCCCTTGAGGACACCAGCCATGGGAGGCCCGACGCTGTGTTGTTCTGCCTGCGGGGGCCTTCAGTGGCTCAGGCTTGGAGGGAGTGGAAGGGTACCGATGTTGGAGAGGGGGGAGAGTCAGTGTTTAATGAGGACTGAGCAGGTGGGAATGTGCAACACCATGCATGTGATTAACACTGCGGCTGCAGCCCACAGTGAAGAGGGTTAGTGCAATTTTATGTTACTTTTTTAAAACCATAATAAGCAAAAGTAAACTATATCAATGGGGAGACAGTAACAGAGAGTGTTCTGTCTCAGGGTGTCTCCTGTCTCTCAGACTTCCTTGTCTTTGCTGTGGGGCTGCAGGGTTCCCATGGCCAGGTGCAGTGCCCACGAGAACCTGGGGTTCGTTGACACAAGCCTGAGCCTGTCCTCTCTGTGTGTGAGCTCACCTGCTGCTTTTGTTCCTCTGGAGAGGGAGCAGTTGTTGTTTCATTGGGAATAGGTACTCACTGAGAGAGAATTTGGTAGAGAAATGTAAATGTGTGAGAGTTGGTGCTGCTGGTCGTTGGCCTGGAAAGATGAGACTCTTCTGAGAAGGAAACAGGTCTGAGTGAAGTGTGATGTGCACTGATTCTGCCCAGCTCTGTCTCTATTTATTGAACACGGTGGGCTTCCTTGATGCCTGGCACAACCGTCACTCTACAGGTGAGCCTGCAGGGCTCTGTGACAAGTCCCAGGGACGGATGGACAGTCCAGCCATCCTGAGGCTCTGTTGGGGTAGCAACTTGTTTTCCTAAGCAGGTCAACCTGGTGGAAGGCAGAACCATGAGCGTGCCCTCGCCAGTCCACAGAGAGGTAGTCCAGGTGGCCAGCATGCTCAGCGTGGGCTTAAGTGATGCCCAGCACCCTTAGCCCAGGCCCAGGACCTCCAGCAAAGGCATATGGAGGACAACTTTGCTCCCCTCTTCCCACAGTCCATGTCGTGAGCCAATGGGCTGAACAGGCTGCGCTCCTCAGCTCACTCATGGCCAGGCCTGTCATCTGTGTCAAAACCTCCATTATTTTATTTAGCATCCTGAGAACAAAGTCAGGAGTCACCTTACCTGCCATTGGTCCCCAGGGCGGAGGTGCTTGGTGGGCTTGGTCCCCGGGCCCCGTGCACACATAGGGCCCACGCCTGTCCTCTGCAGTGCTCGTCTAGCTGCCTCCGAAGGGAAGTTGCTGTCTTGATCGCAGCAGCTGTGAGCACCCTTTGTGGGGAGGAGCTGATGTGTTTAAATGTCCACCTAGCACCTGGAGGCACCGTGCTCAGACTGGGGTGGGTGCATCTGGGGCAGGAGCCAATGGGGAGCGCCTTGCCCCTGACCCCTGACCTATGGCCACAGCTCCTGATGAGCCAAAGCTAGCTTGGCATAGGGTGCCTAGTTAGTCCAGAGGGGAGAGCTGTGCCCTGAAGGTCCACGTGTCTTCCTGAACGAGGGAGAGACGGTGGATCCTTGTGCTCATTGATGTCTGGGCCTCTCCTGGCTGGGGCTGGCAAGGCTGGCCAGGGTGGGGAGGCACAGCAGCATGAGGTACAAGAGTCCTTCAGTCATCAACAGTCGTAGAAAAGTGGGTTTATCCCTGAAACGGTTTTTATTTATTTTTTTCCCATTTTATCAATATGTATAATAAGTGCAAAATTTAAGGTTTACAATGAAGTTGAGCATTTTGTGCACATACGTATCTTGTCAAGGTGACAAGGACTTTCCCACTGTCCTTTTGTCCCTCCCCCTACCCACCCCTCCCTCCCTCCCTGAAACAGTTTTTAAAAGGAGCTGTCAGTCCATAAGATGTGATCCAAAAATATGGTGAATGAATTTCAAGGGCGTTAAAGTGGGATTTTCTGAATGTATACTTAAAAATACAGGGTTTCTTGTCAAAGAGTGTGGTGAGTGTTTGAAACACTATTATAGCAAAAGATGCACGACCACAGTCCCCTCTCAGAATGCTCCGTCTTGTTTTGAACACACCCAGTCCCGTCATTCTTGCCACTTTCTGAGGCCATTCTGGAAGTCCTCTTTTGTGATGGTTTTCACAACTTGTGTTCAAAAATATGCTGAGTGCACCTGACCGGAAGGCAGGGTGTGGACGTCTCCTGCGACGACTTGCCATTTCTTTGAAGGGCCCAAGGGATTAGAAGGAAGGATGGACGGTGGGGAAGCAGAAGATGGTGCACGGGTAGCCGCCACTGTCAGCTCCAGTGGCTTCTGTTAGGGCCTGGGCCAGGGGCTGGCCTCTCAGGTGTGGCTTGGGATCACCTGTTTCCAAGGTAACCCACATGCCTGCTGAAGGATTCTTTGGTGGCTGTTGGCTGGGGCTGCCCTCTGTCCCTCCCCTGGCTGGTTCCTCCATGTCACTGTGAACCAGAAGTCTGGAGGGCCTCCTTGCAGCAGTGGTGCAGTACCGACTGTCTGGCCTCGAGCAGGCAACGGGCAGTTCCCTGCCTCATCGTGAAATAGTTGAAAGTATTTTGTTTTCGGACCCGTGGGCATATGGGCTGTGCCTGTCATTCTTTTTGGGATCTTGTGGTTACAAGAGCAGCTACGGATGGAAAACTCGGGATTCTTTCTGGGTGGAGTTGGGAGTTAGGACCAAGTAATTGTCCGGAGATCAGGTAGCTTAGTGCCCTGGCCCAACGTGGCATACTCTTTATTGCCTTTCTAACAGGCTTCTGGTGTTTCACTGCTGTCCCATCATGAAAACATGTCCGATGCCATAATTCATCTTCTTAAAATCAGTGTAATTTTTAACTGAATAATATATGCTCTTGTTTTTAGTTGACACAGAATTGTCTGTATTTATGCGGCACGGTGAGACCTTTCAGTACATGCAGGTGATCAGATCAGGACTGCCTTGTACAGCTGCCCTTCCTCTGTGTTGGGAGTACTCACGTAGGGATGCAGTGCAGTTTTTTGTACTGGGAGTTGAGCCCACGGAGTGCTGAGCTGCAGCTCTGCCCCTTTGTTAAACTCTGTTTTGATTGAGTCTTGCTACATTGCCCAGGTCGAACCTCCCGAGTAGCGGGGATGACAGGCGCGTGCCACAAGCACCCGGCTTACGGTGTAATCGTGACACTTAGCTTTGGAAGTTCTTAGTGTTTTTCTTGTCTTCCCCATCAACTTGTGCTTTTAAGACTCTTTCTCATTGACTGAGACTGCAGACAGGTCGTGTGGCCTCGCTTCCTGCCTTGGTCCTCAAACAAGGGGCTGTTGGCTTATTGTGAGGGGGCTGATGTTTCTTTCCTAGTGTGACAGGGCTGATGGCTGTGGGAGGTGGAAGAAGCTAGCTGAGATGTCGGGCACCTGTCGTCTCACCTACCCGCCAGGCGCTGGTGTTGCTCGCTCATTGCGTGTGTCGGTGTGGCCGCACGCCTGCCCGCCGTCCGCACCCTCTGTCTCCCTCTGTGTTTACCGTGTGTGTCTTTTGTCTGTATATTTATCTTCCCGGCATCTGTCGACCCGTCACGACCCACATCTGTTGTCACTCTACCCCTTGACTGTGTTACCTGCCACCTGCCATCTGTCTGAATGCCTGTCTGTCTGTCTGTCTGCGGGTTACCTCCCTCCATCTGGTGCCTGCCGCCCACCTGCCTGCCTCGGTGCCACTGTGGCCTGCGTTTTCTGCTCCCCGCTTCTGTCAGGCACCGCCGTCACAAACAGCTCTGTTTGTGCCCTCTGTCTGGCCCCACAAATGGCTCTCTAAAGGCAGAGCCCTGGCTTGGAGATTTCTAATTCTCTGAAGATTGTGGGCTTGTAGGACTCTGGGAATACTTGAGAACTGGATAGCCTGCCACTCATGGGGGTGCTCTCCATTTCCTGTGCAATCCTTCAGCCCAGCCTGTGGCCCACTGGCTCTCCCGGTGCAGTGACATTGGAGTTGCAAGACGGCCCTGCCTTACCCCAGCACAGACTTCTCTGAGAAATGAAATTCAGCCATCTAAAAATAAAAGTAAGGCCAGGCCCAGAGGCGTAATCTAATCCTAGCATTTAGGGAAGCTGAGGCAGGAGGATCACAGGTTTGAGAACAGCCTAGGCACCTTAGCAACTTAGTAAGACCCTGTCTCAAATAAATAATAAAAAGGCCTGAGGGAGTAGCTTAGTGATTAGAGCACTTGTCAAGAAAGCTTGAGGTCACAAGTTCAATCCCACAGAACTACGAAGTAGCTGGGCATGGTGGTGCATGCCCGTAATCCCAGCACCTGGCAGGAGGGCTGGCGTGAGGTTAGTGTGTGCGTAGGCTGCAGAGTGAGACCCTACCTCAAAACAACAACAATAAACAATACAAAGGGGCTGGGGCTGCAGCTCAGAGCGAAGATCCTGTGCTCAGTCCTCACTACTGAGAAATAACAATTAAAAAAAAGCAAAGCCAATGAGTGGAGCCCCACCCACTGCTCAAATTTGGTCCCAGATGTATCCCAGGCCACGGAGTCAGGAGACCCACCCAGGGCAGGTAGCCTGCCTAGCCAGGGCAGGGGCAGCAGTAGTGGGCATATCCAGGAGACACTTAGAGTTTGCCCTGCAACCTGGGCAGAGTGGGGGTGGCCTGTGACAACCTGCTGGGGTCTGCAGGGCCCAAGGATATTAACCCACCCCAAATGTGAGGGTGATTGATCTGGGACCAGGTGGTCTTCACTTTTCGTTTTCAGAACAAGGAAAGAAAGTTCGGAGGGTGCATCCTTGGAGCGGGGGTGTGCCAGGGTGTGCTTACACATGCTTTGGACCCAACACCGCCGGCAGCTGGAACATTAAGGGGCACTCTGAGCCCTCTCCAGCCCTCGCCGTTCTGAGCTGGGCTGCTCTGTGTCATGAGCAGTGGCCACCAGACTGAGGCAGGCGCAAGGTACACCCGCTCTAGTTCATTGCACATCCAGTATCAGAGAGTTTGGGGGAGGGTGAGGAGGGACTGTTGGCCCTAGGTCCAGCTGGAGGAGCTGAGGGCTTGGGTTTCTGATCAGGGTGGTCATGCCTGGCCCTTTCCCTCTGTGAGCTGGCTCTTGGAGTAGTAACCTTAGAGTAATAACCCGCCCATGCTGAGGGTAGAAGGGGCTGCTGCCCAGTGGGTCCCTGCTGTTGGGCAGCCTTCCTCAAAGCCTTTCATGTGCCCAAGTATGACTTATGAAAAGGCCACTTTGGTCATTGTACTTTAATCAACCAAGTCTATTTGAACCCAGGCTTTTGGAACCAGGGACGCGGCACCATACCCCCCACTCCCACGGCCCTAACCCTAACCCTGCCAAATCTCTTCAGGTGCTGTCATCGCTGCATGGGGAGCAGGGTCCCTCACAGGGCCCTCGGTTGGACAGGCGGTCCCTTGTGCTGCAAGTGAGCCCCTCTGTAGAGGCAGTGGCCTTGTGCCTCTTCCCCAGGGCACAGCTGGAGGCTGCCATCCTGTGCATAAATTCACTCCAGGCCTTGCTCTTGTCATGCCGGCTGGCAGCCCCTCGTGTGAACAGTGTCATTGTCGTGCTGCTCAATGTGCCACCCACGGGTGTCTGGTAGGGGACTGTGGAGTAACTTCCTGGAGGCCAGTGGACGTTGGCATACGACCTGGGGGAGGAGTGGTTGCCAGGCATTCTTGGCATCCTGTCACCCATGGCATTATCCTCAGGCATGAAACAAGCGGAATGGCCGCACCTCGGGGCCAGGGAGCCGGTAGGACACAGTCCCACAGAGAGCACACCGAGGATGTTTAGCACCATTGTCCAAGCGTGCTGTGGCCCAAATGCTGGCCTTCAAGGTGGCGTGTTGCATGCTCCCCATCACAGAGATGACAGGTGTAAGCCTCAGGCTTCCTGGGAGCCACGGAGGAAGGGAGCTCAGCAGATGACGCTTGTGGGAGGGCTCAAGCAAGGTTGTGTCCTTTCTCTGGCCCTCAGGCCAGCTCTGTGGCCTTGTTTTTGACTGTGTGCTTGGCTCACGTGATTTGGGGCCGGTGGCCCAGTGTGGCTGACAGCCCTTGCGAGAGATTATTGCCTGAGTATATCCTGTAATTAAGATTTTGAATATCTTAAAGGAAGCAGGGACAGCACAAGAAAGCGGGCGCGACGGCTTTGCAGAGCAGTAGACGGTTAGCTGGTGTGTGGTGCCTTGACTTCCCCGAGGCCAAGGACATCCGCCAGCTCCGGCTCTTCGTTGGCCAGCTGGCGGGAGAGGCTAGCAGGCCCTGTGATGATATTTCAAGATAGCATGGGCCTGAGACCCCACAGACTGGTGTTTTGATGAAAAAAATGATCTCATTATTTCCTGGAAAAGGTGAAGAAAAAGGAAAAAACATATTGTGATCCTTTGCTTGAAAATTTGATAAACCATTGAGTGGAATTAGAAACAAGAAATTACATAAGCTGGGAAAATGAGTGTGGCCTTTCTGCGGTGACTGGTGGCAGGTGCCAGCCAGACCCGGCCTGAGATCATCTTCCTGTGAGCGAGGCTCAGAGAGCCTGGGAGAAGCAGGTAAAAGGGGACTCTGCGTAGGTGGTGAGAGGCTGGAGGTTTGTTATCTAGCTGTTTAATTAGCAAATTTCCAGTGAAAGCTGGAAATAGAGAAAAGCCTCATGCCCGAAGCGGATGTGCAGCTGTGGTTCCGGCCCCCAGCACACCCCGCCTCAGCATGGGCAGAGTGGGGGCTTCAGAGGGTCTTCAGCTGCAAAGGAGGCTGGGCACATCCAGTGCCCCTTCCAGTATCCAGGCCCAGAAGATCCAGCTTACCCTGAGGGGCATGTTGGTCCCCAGGTGAATGCAGGGTGAAGGCCTCCAGGCCACCGTCAAGGGGATAGGATATCCGTACACTAGCTAGGGTGGGGGCCTCCATATCACCCTCAGGGGGTCAAGTCCCAAGTGATATCCAGGGACCTCCAGCCCACCGTCAAGGGGTAGAGGTCTCCATATGATATGCATGTCAGGTGCTCTAGCTCACCCATGGGGGATGGGACCCCCCCATAATATACCCAGGCCAGGAGTGTCAGTTCACCCACAGGGGCTGATGGAGCCCCCCATCTGATGTCCATGCGGGGGAGCTCCAGCTCCCTACCATGGGTGGGTATGGACATTTATCCACTATTCAGGCTGTTGATTCTTTTAAGTGGTGTCTCCAACCGTGGGTACCCAGTGAGTTTCAATGCCTAGCTCCCCTATTTTGCAGCTGGCCTCTGCCCTGTCCTGGAAGGACCTGGGCCAGGGGCCAATGGACCAGCAGACTTCACAGAGCATCTCAGCCCCTGGCCTTTCGGTGCCCGTCGTGTGTACTTTTCTTACTATTTCAGTTGTTGAGTGAACTGTTCATTTGAAGAGGCTTTGTATCACTGCCAATCTCCAGAGAACCAAACTAGGGCCCAGGCTGGCCAGGCAGGCTTTGGATGGTCCCAGCCTCTGGATCTGATGAAAATTTTATTTTCTTTGTACATCTTCTGTGGAATTGAATTTTTAGGTTATTCATTTTGAAGTATTTTTTTCTGGTTATAAAAATAACACAGGCTCCTGGTGGAAAATTCAGACATTTTGCAGAATGTGAAGAAGGACAAGGTATCACCAAGTGCAGACACTCTCCTAAGATTTGCTGCTTTTCTTCCAGTTTTTTTTTCTTTTTCTTTTGGAACAGGGACTCACGCTCTAGTCCAGGCTGGTCCTGAACTCACTGTGCAGCCCCGATGGGCCTCAGACTCACAGCAATCATCCAGCCTCAGCTTCCCACATGCTGGAATAACAGGTGTGTGCCACCATGCCTGGCTTTTTTGTCTATGCGTGATTTTTAAAAAATGACTGAGTACATGTTCTTTGTACACATATACACTGCTTTTATTCCCACCCTGTGTCATGTAAGCTGTTTTCCAGGTATGAAAGAAATGTTCATAGCCTCGCTTAAATCATCACATACTGGCTGCTGGCATCTGCCTTGAGCAGACCCTTGGGCGACGAATGCGTCTCCAGGGAAGCCTGTTCACTCTGACATGCACTCGCTGTGTGGCGCAGCTCCCGAGGTGGGGTTCCACACGCAGTTTCTGTTCTATGTCTGGAGAAAGGCAGTGAGGTTGATTACATGTCAAGATGGCGTCCAGGGCTCCCACTTTATTTGAAACAGCAGATTCCCGCTCCCTGCTGGACCGAGAGGGGAGCCCCAGCTGTGTGCGTAACTTCAGTATGTGAGGTACAGGGCCAGAGCATTACCGGCACAGGGAGCTGAACTCACGACCTTTGCACTTAGCTGCATCCTCAGCCCTTTTTATATTTATTTTTTTAAATTTTGAGATGGGTCTTGCTAAGTTACGAAGACTGGGCTGACGTTTGCGATCTTCTTGCCTCAGTTTCCCAAGATGTTGCGATTACAGGCTGGTGCCAGTAGGCCAACCTCTGAGCTAGCTTTTATTTTATTTTATATTATTATTATTATAATTATTATTATTTATTATTATTATTTTGAGACAGGGACTCACTGAGGTTTCAGGCTGGTGCTGACCTCACTCTGTAGCCCAGGCTGGCCTTAAACTTACAGCAGTCCTTCTGCCTCGGCCTCCTGAGTGCTGCGATTTTGGGTGTTTGCCATGAGCCGGCTTTTGGCTCAGAGTGGCAGTTTCTCCAATGTCGGTGAGCATCAGAGATGAAAGTCGCTTTTTTCTTTGACAAGAGTGTGTAAAGAACAAGATGTGCCTGTGCTCCAGGCAGATTCGGAGAGTAAGAATTTCCCTAGGGCACGTGAGTGAGTGGTTGTGAGCCACAGAAGGAGAGCCTTGCGAACCTGACATTTGCAGGGTGAGAGCTCAGCTCTCAGGGCTGGGCAGCCTTTCTGGTCTGCCAAGGTGGGCAGAGCCGGTAAGCCAGCACACTCAGGGGTGCTTGTGCCCTGGGCCCCTGGCATGGTTGCATCGGGATGGCACCAGAGACTTTTCTGCTGCCCTGTGGTCAGTTCATGGTGGCAACACATGGCTGGGCTGGAAGAGTGACCTGTGAGCTAATGATCTGGGGAGGTGCATGGGTGGTTGGTGGGCGGTATGGGAGGACTGACTGCATCTGAACCTGAGTCTGGGGTTGCTGAGCAGTCTGGTGGCCGTGCTGCAACTCCACGGGGCAGTTGGTGTCAGCCCAGTGACAGTCCTTCTGGTAGGCAGACTCCAGAAGACTCTGCCATGGCAGGGACAGCTGCGTGACCAGTGTGTCTAAACCGGAGTGCCTGAGAGATCCATGGGATTTTGCAGCTACGTGCAGGTTTGGAAATTACACGTCACTTTACAGAGAGGAAATCCAAGTCTAGGAAGGTTGTGTGTCTGTATGTAGTGGTTATGTGTCTGCGTTATGTAGTACTTACAGGCTGGCCTGGGTCAGAGCCTAGGTGGCGGTCTTAGTTCCTTCTTGGTTGCAGTGACTGGATACCTGACATCCACAAATTCAGGGGAGGAAAGGTTAAATTTAGCTCACAGTTTCAGAAGGTCACAGTCCATTCAGGGGTGGCCGGCAGCAATGGAAGCACTTGGCAAATGCAGAGATGGGGACAGCTGCTCACGACATCACACACAGGAAGTCGAGTCAAGGCAAGTTGAGACTCGTCCTCAGGGAAGGTAGGAAGCAGCTTGTATATCCTTCCAGGTCTCCTCCCAGGGATCAGCCCCTCCTGGATTCAGGTGTGGGAGGTGTGGTAAGCCCCCATTACACACCTATAATCCAATTTCATGTCTATAATCCACCCTCCAGACTAGGCTTCAGTCTCCCAACAGCACATGGTGCCATAGACAATCTGTAGCATTCAAATACATGAGACTTTCGGGGGACATTCCAGATCCAAACCACAGTAATGCTTAATCCCACATTCCTGGTTGTCTTAGTTACTTACCTGTCACTGGGACAGAATCCCCAACACTTGCAACGTAAAGGGAGTGAGGTTGTTTTAGCTCATGGTTCCAGTGAGTTCGGTCCATGGCCAGCTGGCTCCCAGGCAGAAAGTGCTGGGTAGAAGGGCTGGCAAAGGCTAGCTGCTTACCTCATAGCAGCCAGGAAGCCGAGATGGGGCGTAGGGCTGAGTGCAAGAACATGCCCTCCAGGTCATGCCCTCGTGATGCTCCTACCAGGGCCTACCTCTTAATAGCACATTTAGCCCTTAGAGCCTTTTGTAATTGAAACCTCACCTCTGCACCCATGAGGCTTGGGGGACATTTTGGATCCAAACGTGATGTGGGCACACCATCTAGCTGACATGTTGTGGTTCTGTGGGGCAGGAGGGAAGTCATGAGACTGGGTCATGGCTGGAACCACTGGAATCCTTATTCTAAAGGAATTAAGTTTTTAGACTCTTTATATTTTAACGCTGAGGTGCAATTCCATTCTCCTTGGGTTTCCCTTGTTCGTCCCCAGAATCCTGGCTCTGTTGTGCCCTGTTCTGTGAAGGGCGGGGTGAGAGTCACACTAGTGATGTGTCCTGCCCAAGATCCCAAGTTGCCATCTTCCCTTAGAGGTCTGGGGCCCTTGAGCCTCTGGTTATTGCCCACCTGTCAAGGTTACGTGAAGGGGTCAGCTTCAGCACTGGAATACGCTTTTCTTTCTTGATATCGTTGTTTTGCGGAAAGAGGTGACCGAGTTGTGTTGGGGACAGCCCAGGAGCTCTAGAGCCCTGACTTCATTCCCTTAGAAAACTCATTGCATTAAAATGTTTCCTCTGGCGCGCGTCCTATCCAGAACTTGTACGTTTGGCAGAATGGTAATTACACCAAGCAGAGGAACTGGTTTCGGTTTAACGATAAGTGAAGTTGGAGAACACAGCAAGACCAGATGGGTTTAATTTACGAAGTGCTGCTGCGCAGGCTGAGCCTGGGGCGGGGGAATGAGGGAGGGGCCTGGGGTGCCCTGTGGAGAGGAGGCACCTTCTTTCACGTGGCAGCTGAAACTGGGAGAAAGTCCTTGTATTACAGGAAACATTATCAGTAGCAGTGGAGCAAAGGAGCCTCCTTTTTTCTCTTGGTGACAGTGTGTGGCCTCTAGATACTTCAGCGTCTGTAGGACTTTGGCTCAGAATGGTCCAGATCAACGGAGAGACTGCCGCTACTTCCTAAGCCTCCAGGGGCACCGACAAAGAAACACTCAAATGTCGCACAGCACGCCCCACCATTTGGCAGGCCCCATCACCTTTGTAAGCAACTCCGCTGTGCCCTTGTGAGCCCCCACACCCCTGTGATGCCTAACAGATCTGAAGATGGGGCTGGCGCAGCCCTACCACCTCTTTACTAATTCATAGGCTAATTCTGTGCTCCGCATGGAAAAGTAATTCAGCTGTCATGGCTAACTGAATGTTCAGCCAAGGCTACTGAGCTAACTGCGGACTGGACTCATAAAGCAAGGCCTGGATGAGTGGGCAGGCAGGGCACTGTTGGTGCCCAGGGACTTCTTACAAGGTTTTCCTCTTCTCCCCTCTTGACAGCTGAGATCCCTGAGCTGTGAGGGGTGTAAAACTCAGGCAGTCCCTGGGAACAGGGAGGGCACGGGTACCGCTGGCTCCAGCGCCCCCTGCCACTGCTGTGGGCTGCACTAGTTTGAGGACTCAGCGGCCCCTTTCGCGGAGGAGCTCCTGTGGTGTGCTGCAGCCCAAGTCAGAAGTAATCAGCTTTAGGAAGAGCCATCCTCCACCATGTGAGCTCAGGGCTTTGAACTTTGCCCCCGGCGCCATGTGCGCTATCTCCTTCATTCCTACCGTCCCGTGATGTGTGGTTGATCTGAATCCATCTACATTCAAGGTCAAACTTCAGTCTTTTCTCCTCATCCTCTGGGAAAGTTTTGACTGCCGCTTTCTTGATTTCTGGCTTTCTTGGCACCTGAGTTACAACACGTGGCTCTGGCCATGAGTGCCTCCTGTACCTACTGCTCCTGTCTTTGGCATGCCTTCCTGCTGCCCGCGGCACAGACACATAGCAGGCTCTAGGTGGTCTTCTCTCTGAGCGCCGTGGAGACTGCCTGATCACCCCATGAACAGGGGACCTTGTAGAATACAGTCTGTGGGGTAGAGTGTGATCGTGCGTCCAGGAAAAGGGGTGCAGATCATAGATACGCAAGATCTGCCATACTGACGACTCCGAGGCCAGAGGATCTCCTTCGTTGTGGTCCTGTGAGAGGTGAAACCTTAATACTTTAACCTTCGGCACACTACTTCCTGCCTTCCTCCCACTAGATAGAATTTTACCGTTGAATGCATAGATAAAAGATGGTTGCTGACTCAATGCTGTGTAGGTTTATATTCTTTCTCTATGGTGGTTTGGATCTGGAATGTCCCTGCAAACGTCTCATATATTTGGATGTTATAGATTGTCTGTGGAACCATGTGCTGTCGGGAGTTTGAAGAGGTAGATTTCAGGCAGGTAAATTGAATTACAGGCATGTAGTGGGGGCTTACCACACCTACATCTGGATCCAGGAGGGGCTGATCCCTGAGACGAGACCTGGAAGGACATATAAGCTGCTTGCTGCCTTCCTTGGAGTCTCAACTTGCCTTGACTTGGTCCTGTTTGTGATGTCCTGAGAAGCTGCCTCCACCTCGGCCTCTGCCATGTCCTTCCATTGCTGCCAGCTGTCCCTGAATGGACTGTGACCTTCTGAAACTGTGAGCTAAAATAAACCTTTCTTCCCCTCTGGCCAGACCCACGCTTGCTCAGGGGCTGTACAGCCAGGGGCCTTCTGATGGAGGTCCTCCTGCGGTCCAGGCCCCCACCAGGCGTATCTTTGTGTCTGCGTTTCTCGCCTTTCTCATGGATGAGTTAGGAGACATCACTCAGGTACATTTCTTGAGGGTTCTCAGCAGCGTCATCTGTGACAATACTAAGTTAGAGCCTCCGTGGGCAAGAGAGCAAGGTCAACATCCACTGAATAATTTTCTAGTCATAGACTGAGCAAGATATTACTGTAATAACAGGTTCTAAGTTTGCCATTTGTATTATTAGGTTTAAGTCTGATTGATGCAGAATGCTAGAAGTTTTGGGTAAGACAGATCTTGTGCTCCACCTGGGTTGGTGGAACTTGTGGTCATGTGTGTCACCCCCTTCTCAGCCCCAGTGTATTACAGCAGTGATTTCTTTGAGCATATAATAATTTATACCTTGGGACTGGGGGTGTAGTTCAGTGGTTAGAGCACTTGCTCAGCAATCACGAGGCCCTGGGTTCAACTTCCCAGCACCCCATAAGCCGAACATTGGTGGCACACCCCTGTAATCCCAGTGCTGGGTGGGCTGAGGCAGGAGGATTGCTGTGAGTTCTGGGACAGCCTCAGCTACATACTGAGCTCAGGACTAGGCTGCATTACAGAGTGAGATCCTGTTTCAGAAAATTATCTATAACTTGTACAAATTTTCATGATACAGAATAATAACATTTTTTTGGAAGAAAATCTAAAACATGAATAGACAAAAAGGAAGAGAAAGGCCAGTGTATCCTACTGCCCAACGTAGATGGATGACTGCTGGAAACTTGTGGTACTGTCTTTTATAACTTCCCTTTCCTTCCTTCCTTCCTTCCTTCCTTCCTTCCTTCCTTCCTTCCTTCCCTCCTTCCTTCCTTCCTTTCTTTTTTTCTTTCTTCTTTCTTTCTGTACTGGGAATTGAACCCAGGGCCTGGACTCAAACTTGCAATTCTTCACTTGAGCCTCCTAGAGTGCTGGATTACAGGCCCGTAGTATCAGTTCTGGGTCATAGCTTCCATTTTTGTATCTTGTTTCTAAAACTTTATGCAGCATAAACCTGTTACAATGTTAAGAAACAGTAACCTGGAGAATTTTTTATAATTTCAGGTATTTTCTTGTGTGTCTTCTCTTTCTCCTTGGCTCATATGTGTGCATATCAAGTATTTATATGATTTAAGAGTGATGGAAGTAGTAGGAGCATGCTGTAGAGGTCTCCTGTGCTTCCTATTTTGTGTTCCCTCTTATTCGCATCTGACACTAATGTAGACTTCGTTATAGTTAATGAATCCATATTGAGGTCAATTTTATACTTGATTCAGATTTCCTTAATTTTTACTGCATTCTCTTTTTGCTCCAGGATATCACATTGTACTTAGACATCCCATCTCCTCAAGAACCTCTCCACCGTAGCATTTCCTCTGCCTCTCCTCGTTTTTGATAAACTTCATGGTTTTGAGTACTGGGCTGGGATTTTGAAAAGATAACCCTCACAGCTTGGAGTGCTGCTCAGTATTTTTTTTTCTTTTTGAAGAAGTGTCTCTCTGCAGTCCAGGCTGGTCCTGAACTCATGGAGCCCATACTGGCCTCAAACTCATGGCAGTCCTCCTGCCTCAGGCTCCCGGTGCTAAGATTGCAGGTGTGCACCACCACCTGGCTTTTGCGGTGCTGGGAAATGAACTCGGGGCCGTGCACTTGCTAGGTGAGCGCGGTCATCGCTGTGCTCTTCCTCCAGCCGCTGCTCAGGGGTTTGTGGAAATGACCGCCACAGGTCGGAGTGCTGCGCAGGGCGGTGCCTCAGCGTAGGTTTGTCTAGTGTTTTCTCCTGACCAGACTGGGGTTGTGGCTTTTGAAAGAGCACGGAGGTGGAGTGCCCTTCTCACTTCCCATCGAGGTCATGTGCCGTTGCTGGTGTTCGTCTTGGCCGCCTGGCCGAGGCCCTGTTCGCCGCGATTTTCCACTACCGTTGCCTATCTTCTCTTCCCACGCTGCTGTCCGGAAGGGGTCACCATGGGGTCCACACACGAGGAGAGTGTGTCACGCAGTGCCTCTGTGAGGGCAAAGACTCTGCATAAATTACTTGGAACTCTACACAGGTTTGCCTCTTCCCCCCGTTAACCGATTTATTTATTTAATACTTAGGGTTATAATCCAATACTACTCTGTTCTGCGGCTCCGATTATTCCAGTTGTGGCCACTGGGACGTCTTTCTCTTGTCTTGCTTGAACCGTCTCTGAATATTTCCACGGGGGGCTTTCTTTCTTGGCCCTTTCTTCTGGCGCCATAGTAGACGCCAGGCTTGGCTGGTCCCTCCTGGCCTCAGTCTTAGCGTGGCCATCTCTCCTAGGAGCACCCCCCCCTTCTCCGGGGCAGTGGTGTTAGAATCCTAAGTCTGAGCCCCAGGCTCCTCCTGACAGCTGCAACTCCAGCCCATCGCATCCTCACATCTGGGTTGCTGTGGTCCCCTGCCTGTGCACATCTGGGCCTCCCGCCTCAGCGCTGAGAACCCCGTCCACGCCCACTGCCCACTTCCTTCGTGGTTCTGTTCCTTGTACGCTTGCAGCGGTTTCAGAATTGTTAGTCTGTACTGCTTGGGGAGCAGTTTTGCCAGAGGTTTGTTCAGAGGTTTTTGCTTTTAGCTTATTGGGCCTAGTAATTTCCAAGGTCGTGGAGGTCAGTGCCCTTTCTGCCTTCGGCCAGCATCGAGATTTGCTAGCAGCTGTAGTGCAGCTACAATCTTCTGTCACTTTCGTAGTTCCGGGACCACCTGCCCCCTCCTTGTTCCTGCATTTGCATACATTAATGCGCTCCTTTGTGCTGTGAGCCCAGTGGGTTTGGCAGACACATTGCGCACACAGGTTGACCAGCAGGCCGGACACTTGCTGTCCTGAGCGTCCTCTGTGTTTCACTTGCTTGGTTTTCCTCTCCGCCTCCCGGAACCCCCGGTGACCGCTCGTTCCTTCACTGTCCCCGTAGCTTGGCTTTCCAGAGTGCTCAGGCTGGTGCTTCTCCTTTCCCAGGGCTGGAACCGCGAGTGAGCGGGCGGGCGAGCGGGCGAGCTCCTGCTCCTGGCGCGGGTGCGGATTCCTTGGGGCACTCAGGCAGCAGCGGTGCTCACCAGAGGCGCTTGGCTGCTGTGGCCTGGGGCTGGCGCAGAGGCTGGCTCCGAGGCAGAGCTCTGCGGAGCGATTGCTGTGCACAAGACACCTGTAGCATTTATGGGGTATGTCCAGGCGAAGCTGGACCCAGACCCGTGCGGTGCTGTCCTTCTGTGTGGCCGTAGACTCATCCCTTGACTTTCAGGAGGTACGTGGCTCAGAACTGAGGAGCAGGGTGCTGCGGAGCCTCGGGGCTCTTCCATGCTTCACCTTATGTAAGTTGGTGGTGGTCGCAAGCCCTTATCTCGGGGGGCTGTCTGCTGTGTCCACTCCAGTGATTGCTCAGCCGTGCAGAGCTCTTCAGGCCGTGGTGCAGGATAACCTGACCTGGACGCGGCGTAGCTGGAGCCCGCCCTGCCCACAGCTCCCCCAGCTGCTTCCCTGTATTTTAAGGACAGGAGGGAAGAGGAAAACATCAGAGGTGGACACAAAGTCTGCAGCAGTCCACCGGGAGGATGGAGAGTCAGAGGGGTTTGAGGACAGCCTCAGGTGACCTGCCGACTCTTCTACTGAGCAGCCGTTTTCAACCTTTTAACTTGAGAAAAGGAAATTCCAGATTGTCCATGGATTCCCATTGTGTCTCTCAGGTAGGAATATTCTTTTCAGACACACCTGGCCCCCAGGTGCTGGGGGAAGTTCCTCGGAGGCAGCCTGCTTCTGGGGGCAAGGTGCAGGGCCTTTTTCCGGGGGAGTCGCACTGACAAGAGGAGCATCTCATCCCGCCAGGCTGCTCTTCAGATCCCGGCTGAGCAGCTCTGTGACCTTAGTCTTCTGCCCATCATGGCTGTTTCTCCTACATGGAGTTAGAGGGGTTTCATCCATGGGAAAGTTTCAGATACCTGTGAATCTTTTCATTCTTCTGATATGATATGAAAGAACATACGTTAGGAATAGAAGAAGAAGTTAAAATTGATGACAAGGAAAGGTAGACTTAAAAAACACAACCTTGGAAGAGAAAAAACGGAAGAAAATTAGCCAGCCTTTGCCTGAACTGAGGGATAGACAGAAGAAGGGAGAGGTAGAGACGGTTTACACGTGCAGTTGGGCACGTGAGGTTCTTACAGAGCAAAATCTAGAGAAATAAATGGCCAGCCTTCCACGCACTCAGCTGCCGAATCTGGAGCATCCACCTGGGCTGAGTAGGGGAACTAAATCTTCTCCGAGCACTTTGGATATCTAAGTTATTCTGTGTCCAGGGCTACTAGGGACCCAGCGGGGAAGAGGCTGAGAATACTGAGTAGCTAAATTGAAAGTACCTGATGTCTTCCCTCAGAAAGCATGACCCTCCATCCCACCCGCATGGCACAGAGCATTTGTCTGGCACGTCTGGACCTTTGGGGCCCATGTCTAAGCGGTCATTACCGCTGGTCTAAGGTATGCAAATGCTCTTTCCTTAGAATGGGGCACCATGTTTCACTTCTACTTGTTTTTCCCCATAGAGAGAATGGCTTCATGGTTTTTGTTATTGTTATTATTGTTATGTTTTGAGACAGGATCTCACTCTGCAGCCCAGGCTGGTCCTGAGCTCACTAAGGAGCCCAGGCTGGCCTTGGACTCACAGCAGTCCTCCTGTCTCAGCCTCCTGAGTGCTGAGATTACAGGTGTGCACCACCACGTGCAGCTTATGTGGTGCTGGGGAATCAAACTTGGGTACTTGCTGATGCTTGCTGGGCAAGCGCTTTAACCCCTGAGCCATTCCTCAGCCACAGGCTTTAGGAAATGAAGTGCTGAAGGCTGTCTTACTCTCCTCCTCTGAGGAGTGGGAGAATTGCTGGGGTCTAGCGCAGCGCGCAGAACAGATCTGCTGACAGGCAGAGGACAGGTGCATTTGCTGCTGCCTTTTCCAGAGCTCTGTTCAGTGAGCCCTGGATGGGGCTGCAGCCTGCAGCCTGCAGCCTGCTTCCCTCAAACCCACCTAATCTGGAACCTGCACTTCTGTGTACTTGGTGCTCCTCCTGAGTTCCCTGCCACTGCAGAGCCATCCCAGGCAGGCAGTTAGGGTTTAGTTCTAAATTATCTCCTCAAAGTCTCATCTTTCTGAGATGGGGCTTTTGAAAGGTGCTGGGTCCTTGGGGTGCAGTGCTCACCCTGGGCTCGTCCGTGGAGGAGTCTCTGGCAAATGTGCTGCTAGCAGGCAGGCGGCGTGGGGCGTGGCATGACCTGGAAGGGTGCATCTTGTCCCTGGCTCCTTGCTGTCCGTTTCCTGGCTGCCGTGGGGGAACCCCTGCCCTTCGCCTTGCCACACCATGGTGACCTGTCCAATCATGGACTGAGCCCTCTGAAACCGTGAGGCAGTATCAACCTTTCCTCCTTGTAACGTTGTGGTTTTGGTTTTCTTGTGCTGGTGACAAATACACAGGTCTTGCCTGTGTCACGTGGGCTCGTCTTCGTGACACCCTATTTTGACCTGTAGCTAGCCTGCCCCGTCTCCCTGCCTTTCCATCCGGTACCAGCCCGGTGCTGATTCCCTCCAGCGTGTTGTTGATATTGCCTCAGCTGAGTGTTCTAGGGTTTCCCTGTGTGCCTTCCTCTTAAGATTCGAATCCCTTGTGTTGGTTAACAAGTTCCTAACAAACGACCCCAAGTGTAAAATTGTCATCTCTTGTTTTTGGATCTCGGTTGGCTTGGATCTGACTGCCTGGCTGCGTGTGCCTGTGGTATCTCGGTATCCACGTATCTTTTGGCCTCCTTAGGACCCGAGGGGCAGCCAGGCGTGTCTTTCCTGCAGTGGCAGTAGAGGGAGGAATGCCTGTCCTCAGAAACTCATGCTTTCTTTTGGCCCTTGTTGACTTCAGGAGGCCATACACAGCCCTTAATTTTTTTTTCTTTATAGCAGGACAATGACTTGGACATTACAGAGGTTCTGTTGTGCAGAATTAGCTGACATGTTTCTACAGAACTGTTGGGATCTTGTAAACAGAAATCATACACTTGGAGTACAAAGCTTTCTGTCCATCCTAGTGGTTCAGGGCATGGTATTAAACTGTACAAGGAGGTCCTAAGACATGGCCTGTGTGCGGGCTTCATGGTACCAGGAGTGCCCTGTGAGCTCATTTTATTTTGTTTATATTTTTGACTATTGATGGTTTAGAGTCAAGCCCTTGTGGTACAGAAGAAAAAGCAAGAGAGGTCCTGCCTGAGAGGCGGATGGTGGACAGCAAGCACTTCTGCTTCAGGGCTCACAGGGTTCTAAACCGTTATGTCCTTAAATTCTCCCAGCGGCCCCGCAAGGCAACGAAGGAGCTATTTACCTTGTAACAAATTAAGAAGCTGAAGTTTCGGGGCTCACTTATATTCTACTGGGAATAGGAAACTGTGGTAATATTTTTAAAAAGTCTTACACTGTAAACCTTTAAAGTGCCTGGAATTGTTTTCTTTTTTCTTTTTCTTTTCTTTTCTTTTCTTTCTTTTTTTTTTTTTTGAGACAAGGTCTCTGTAGCCCAGGCTAGTCCTAAATTCGCTATGTAGCCCATGCTGGCCTTAGACTCAGGGCAATTCTCCTGCCTCAGCCTCCCCAGTGCTGGGATTACAGGCATGGGCCACCATGCCTGGTTTAATGCAGTGCCGGAGAATTGAACTCAGAGCCTTGTGCTTGCAAGGCAAGTGCTTTAACTGCTGTGCCGTTCCTCCAGCCCCCCCCGGAATTCTTTTATAGAAGTTTAAGGGGGAAATCAGAGACATCTCCATGGATTTATGATTGAGATTGCCGACAACAGCTTGGTTTTAATGGGATAAACAATGTAGAATTACCTCAAGAGGGAAGTGGCTAAATAAATGATGTACAGGTACGGAAGTAGTTATTAGATAGTGATTAAAATTCATGATGGTACTAAATACCGAGAGAGGAAAATGTTTACAAAGTATTGCATCAAAATGTCCAGGTCCTAGTGATACATGCACTATATGGCCCCAGCCTGTGAAATATGCAGAAGTAAGTAAAATGATTAAAAGCCGGGGCTGGAGGAATGGCTCAGCAGGTACAGCACTTGCTGAACAAGCATCAAGTCAAGCGCTAAGTACCTGAGTTCAGCTCCCCAGCCGCCACATAAGCCGGCGTGGTGGCGCACGCCTGTCATCCCAGCACTCAGGAGGCTGAGGCAGGAGGATTGCGGTGAGTCCAAGGCCAGCCTGGGCTCCATAGTGAGTTTAGGAGCAGCCTGGGATACCGAGCGAGACCGTGTCTCAAACAACAACAGCAACTACAACGACAACAACAAAATACCCCAAGCCACCAACCAAATGACAGCAACAACAAAAAGTCCAGAGTGCTAATGGGGTGTTGTTGCTGAGTGATGCAATAACGGGCATTATTTTACTCTTTGTGTTTGTCTACATTTTCCTAATTTCCTAGGCTTAAATGATACAAAAATTCCCAATAATGTAAGCAGGTCCAGAGAGGACAGGGGAGGAGACCAAGGTTGGTGTGTTTCCCTGTAAATATTTCAAAATGTTTAGACCCGTCTGTGTCACACTGTTGAGCTGCACTGCTGCAGGACACGGGTGGCCACAGGTAATGCGTGCGCTGGGGCTGTGGCTGTTCCCAGGTCAGCTGTGCTTAGGAAAGCTCGTGCCGGTGCGAGGGGGCACCGGCCCCGGCTGCTGGTGAGCCCACTGATCCCTCACAGCCGTGAAGCTGCCATTGGCTGCCCTGCTTGTGTCCTGCACGAAGGGGCCACGTTCTCATCATGGAGGTAGCAGGAGCAAAGAGGGGAGCGTTTTGCCCCATGGCGTGTTCCTGAAGTTTTATGACCAGTTCTCACAGATGTACCTGAGCCTAACCATATCAGATTCTGGCATAGGCGATCCTTAAATGGAAGCTAAGCCAGATGCAGACCTCGTGGGCCGCTGGGGTCGGGACAGGGCAGGGAAATGTGGGGCACAGACCCCGAGAGCACCGTGTGCTCAGTGCTGTGTGGCGCCTCTGCTTCCTCCTTACATCTTCTCCGCTCTGTAATGCTGGAGTGTGGCCGTCCGGAACGAGAGCTTCCAGCAGATAAAGCATCCTCAGGAAAGTAAGACCCTGAAACCTTCTGCGCTCTCTGAGTGCACTGGCCTCTGAAGTGCGGGGTGGCTTTCTGTCGGGGCTGGGCACCCCCCCAGGCCGTGATGTTGCTCGCGAGGCGGTGCGCTCTGGGAGCCTCCTCTCACCCTTGGGTGCCGTTCCTCAAGCTCCCAAATGTGTCTGTGCCCGGGAACAAAGGGCTGGTGCTTCACGCCGGTACTTCCTTTGCTGCGTGTCCGGAGAGAGAAGCCCCTTGTTGCTAACAATCTGTTCTGGGTTCTTGCCTCTCCCGCTGGGATGCGGGTGGATTTGGGGAGACCAGAACTCACCCTTGAGGGTGGGATGGGACGAGATCCTGCAGAACGGGGCTCTCCTCACGCAAGAGCGGCCCCTGGTGGCGTCTGGGTGGAGTTCGGCTGTCAGGTGGGTGGAGGTTCTGACCTGGCCAGGGCTACGGAGCAGTGCCACGTTTGCTTGACTGTGACATGGGCCAGGAGGGCGGGAGACCAACCGAGGGCAGAGCAGAGGAGATCAGCTGGCCCCTCCCGTGGTCTCAGCAAGTGGGTTGTGTATGGGGACGGACGCGCAAAAATGTTGGGGTTAAAAATACAGATAACAAAAAGCGTATCAAGTTACACAAGCTGAAGAAGTCTCATCACAGGAAGAACTCATGGATTTTTAATACCTAATATGCCTTTGAACATGAGGGACATAGTAGGTATAGAATGTTCCAGGGAGACTCGGCCAGAGCCCCTCACAGCAGGGCAGCCACCTGGGAGCCGGATGCATCAGAAGGATGGGTTCTCACGGCTCCCCCAGCCCCGGGCCCTTTTTTTTTTTTTTTTTTTCTAGCACTGGGAATTGAACCCAGGATTTCTGCAGTGGGCTACATCCACAGCCCCTTTATTGTTGTTATTTCTTATTTTGAAACAGAGCCTTGCCTGTTCACTAAATTGTCTCACACCAGGCTTGAAATTGTGATCCTCCTGCCTCAGCTTCCCAGAATACCGGGATTACAGGCATGCACCCCAGACTATTTTAACACACCGTTGAGGTGCATGGGATTCAGAACCACTAGGCCAGATGATTTCCAAGGGCCGTAGTCGTCTTTTCTCTACCATAGTTACAAAGTTTGATTTGCCGTGTCCCAGTGACAGGCGATATGATAAATTTCCAAGGTCAAGTAACTTGGTGAACATTGTCTGATTCTTTTGAAGGCAGAGCTGCATATTCTGAGAACTCCTGCGGGGCAGAGACCTCAACTTCAACTCACCCACCAAACCCCTTCTGAATGGTGCTTATTGACACCACGATACCGGTGTTCTGCCAAACCTCCTCATCAGCTGGACATTGCTAAGCCCTGGGCGGAGTTCACAGGCTAGGGTTTAATTCATTTTTCTTCTTTGTTCTGTAAGATAATTTATATCCGCAGTGGACCTCAGGGGGCCTGGGCACACTGTAGGTATAGTGAATTTAACAGAAGGATTAGATGAATTGTTCTGATTCCCCAGCCCAAGCCTCTGAGGTCTGTCACCGTCCTCGGGAGAGACCTCCTGCATGGCGTATCCAGCTGTCTAGCTTTCCCTGCCTGCAGGGCAAAGAGAGAACATAGTAACAGCTGATCTAACTTGGCTTTCAGTCTTGGCATGGAAGACACCTCTCGCCCACTGTGTTATTTGTGGACAGGACTCACAAAGAGCAGACAGAAACATTCTTGCCATTAAAAGCAGAAACAGAAAATTACCAAAATAAAGCCATTTCATTTGTGTGTTTGAGCAGAAAGTGTGGTAATTCTTACCCTCCCCTTTTTATTGATATATGTATGTATGTATGTATGTATGTATGTATGTATATATATATATATATATATATATATATATATGCAATATACATTGTGTACATTAAACTTGAGTATTTTGTGCACATATTCCTCATGTCAAAATTACAAATCTTTCCCGTCTCCTGTTTTGACCCTCCCACCCCCCACTGCCCACGAGTTTCCACTGTCCACCCTCCCATTCAGTTCCTGAAATAATTGTACTCTGGGCTAGAAGTGTAGTGATTCTAAGCATCAGGTCAAGCAAGAATTGTCTCTTCAGTTCTACTTAAATTGCAGTTTGTGTTTAAATGTGCATCTAGTCTTAAAACTGAACTGAGTAATTATTTATAAAAATTAGTTGACGTATGGTTTAGCCTACATAATTAATTTTAAAATAATTTAAATAAAGTATGTCATTTGTTATTCAGGACTACATGGGATTTGGACCCAGAAAACAGATTATAAAGAGTCTGTTAAATTTGCTTTATAATGCGGTCTTTAGTAATGTGCTGATCTGAGGTTTTAAGAATTATTTCCACACACTGTAGTCTTGCTTCTCAGAATACATGTGTGGACCCGGCCCTGCCTCACCAGGAGCTCACTGGAGATGCAGACTCTGTCTACTTCAGAACAGGGAACCAAAACACACTATTTTAAAAGACAGGATTGCCGGTGGCTCCTGTGCACATCCACATCTGGTGGGAGATGCTGTATCCTATTATGTGCTGGCCATCCAGGTGTGCAAGAAAGGGCAGAGAGTTGACGGATGCTATCTGCTTCGTCCCACAGGACTGGCCCTCCCCTTTCTTCCTCCTGGTAATGTCCCTGTCCCTTTTGGGGTCAGTCTCAGGAGTACATAGTGTGCATACTGGTGTTTAGCTCATGCTGGGCTGGGGGATGGGACTGAGCTCAGAAGTAGGAAGGTTTCTGAAGTGGCAGGTGTCATCCTGCAGTTGGACCATGGCTGGATGTGCAGAGGTGGAGGGAGGGACCTCAGCTCAGTGACTGTTGTGATTTGGATATGAGTGTCCCCCAAAGCCTCAGGTATTTGGATGTAGTGGGATACCTATGAAGCCTTAGGTGAGGTGGGGCCTGGCTGGAAGGGGTGGAACACTGGGGTTTGGCCCAGCAGGGGCAGATCACTGGGCCAGGACCCGGAAGGGCAGCCCTTCCTTTCCTCCTTCCCTCAGCGTCCCGTCTGCCGTGCTATGAAGAGCTTTCCTTTGGCCATGGCTCCACCATGTGTCTCTCCCGTTGCCAGCTGCCCGTTTACAGACTGTGACCTTCTGAAACTATGAGCTGGTCTCTTTCCTCTTAACTTATGGATATTGGGTATTTTGCCCCAGCAACAAGAATGTCATTGAAACAATGACTTTCTTCTGTGTTTTACCTTTATATGACTCCGTGGGTGTGCACCTGTGTGAATGCACATGTGTGTCAACGCACATGTGGGTGCGCAGCCAGCCTCCTCCTGGCAGAGGGAGAGGGCATACTCTGGGGAGAGGGGCTTCACTGCTCCCCACATTTCAGGCTCTGAGTGTGTAGCTGGCCTGCCTGAGTATGACCTGGGAACGGTGATTGCACTGAAGGTTGTGGAAGGGCCAGAAATGATGTGTAGGGAGCAGGCGAGATCAAAGCTGCCGTGCCGCAGTGAGTGGGGCCTCCCTTAGCAGGGATGGAGAATTGTTACGTGATAGTGTTCGCCACTGTAATGGAGAAACCCAGGAGGAAGGCCACGCTGTCATGGGGGGTCAGTCTGTGAGGATGCTTGTTATTTGTGGACAGTTACCATTGAAAAAACAGTAATACACATATTAGCATATGCTGCACCATCCACAGGACAGATGGAGCTTTGTGGCGGTTGTATTTGGCCGCAGTACTAAATCTTTCTTGGTTTCAGAGCGTTATCAGTTCTGGTTACAGAAATCTGGTGAGAATACTCTAGGATGCTGAAGATCTTCCATGGACTCAGCAGGAGCTGTCAGTGTCCTTCGTGTGGTCTGCCCGAGAGGGAAGGTCCTTTTCTTAGGCTGTCCTCACAGGTAACAGACCTCTCTCCTTCTTAGGCCATTCCTGTGAGTACCTGCGCAAGTGAATGTGGCTGTGTGCATCTGTGTCATGTTGGCATGTGACATGCAGGCACACGGGTGTGCGGGAGCTGGTGGCAGCCTGTGGGCGTGAGGAGGAGTCCCTGGTCCATGCCCTGCTCTACACAGTGAGCCCAGGAGCGGGCTGAGAACTCTGTGTCCTAGCTGCTTACTTATCGCTGGGACATGTGATCCGACATCCACAACTTAAGGGATGAAAGATTTATTTTAAATCACGGGTTCAGAAGGTCTTGGTTCATTCGTGGTGGGCTGGCAGTGGTGGAGGCAATGGCAGTGCCTCACGTGTGGTGCAGCGTCCACGTGGCCACCCACAAGTTTAAACTCAGGACCGTAATGGTGCACACCTTGTTTGCGTCACATCTACTTGTCTCCAGAGGGTAAGGAAGCTGTGAGGTCTTGGTCCTGTGCCCTTTCTGGCAGGGTCTGTCACCCACCATTTCCACACGCCAGACACAGTCTCTTGGAGTGAGTGGGTCCGCACGTGAGCCAGTTGTCCACAAGGGTCCCTGCATCCCTGCCTTGTGCAGGTCATTCTGGGGGGCGCTGGTCAGGCCCGGCTGTAGTGCTGTGGAGGCCTGAGGCCACCACCATGGTGAGACACACACAGCTGCTTCAGGGTCTTGGCTGAACTGAGCTGCGGTCACATCCTGGACGTTCTCTGTCCTGTGCATCTCGTGCGGGCCCACGTGCGAGGAATATTCCAGCGGGCTCCCTGCTGCCGAGACTCCCCTGGCTGCTGGTGAGTCGTACCTCCAGCGCTGTGACCTGAGAAAATCAGATCTGAAGGCAGGGTCTGTTTGGGGTCAAGCGGGTGGGGTTTCAGCCCCTGCCCAGCTGGCTCCATCCATCATGGTGGCGAGCATTTGCCTTAGGAAAGCTGCTCACCTCATGGCAGCCAGGAAGCAAAGAACAGGAGCACAGGAGGGTCCAGGGGAAAACATCTCCCTCAAGGGCCCAGCCCAGTGACCCACCTCTTCCCCCTGGGCCCTCCCTCCTGACTTTCCCACCACCTGCCGGTAGCACCCCTAGCAGGGCAGCAAGCAGTAAACACATGGGCCCTTGGGGAACATTCCAGATCAAAACTGTAGCAGCTGTGGGGAGGGGTCAGGGGAGTACAAGTGGGGGGACCCAGAAATGGGCCCAGCAGGGCAGTGGATGCAGATGGGCTGGTAATTAGGAAACAAAATGTTGTTTTTCATGACAATACGTGTTATTTTAGGAAACTGAAATCTCTTATCATGGGGGCTGGCGTGAGGTCCTGGTATGCGGCCCGGTGGGCGGTGAGCATGGGGCTGACCAGCGGGGACTGGTGGGGCTGGGTGCCCCGGCTGCTCGGAGGAGGTGCCAGATCTCTGCGCCCACCCCTTCGTCCCCTGGAAGGACGAGAGGGCTCTGCTTGTGTGAGTTGTGGTAACTGGCCTGCTTTAATTCTGGATGATACTTATTTTTGGGCCACTGCGAATCTTGGTTTGGCTCTCACTCAACACAGATTTAATGTAATTGGATGCTTTGGGTTATAGATCAGAAAGTTAGTGGTTCAAAACTTTAGAGCGACCCTTGGGGGTGGGTTCCTGTGTAGTGAGCAGCTGTTTCCTAGTTAGTTCCCCTTTGTTCACCTCTGGCTCTGGAGTGCCTGCCCCACTGGCCCTGGGCAGCCTCCACAGAAAGGTGGAGGTTGCAGAAGGAATCCGCGGTTCCTACCGGGGAGAACCCCGTAGTGGAGGGGCCAGAGTGCCCTTACAGCGTGATCCCGGTACAGTGTTCAAGTTCTGCCTGAGTAACCTGCCAGGCCAGCTGGGGAGTCCACGGGGCCTCCTGAGTGGGTCTTGGTGGATGCCTGGGAGAGTATTCGTGGAAGGGCCAGAGGAGAGGCACGAGGCTTTGCAGGAACGCAGCGCTGGGCTGTTGGAAGTCATGTGGGCTGTTGCGTTGGTAACTGGGTAGGCGTGAATATTGCCAAGGGGGTCCTCATCTGGTCACTGATCTTGGCCCCCCATTTCATGAGGCTCCCATTGCCCGTTCTCCACCTGACCCTGCCCACCTCTGGGCTAGATGGTCTCAGTGTCCTTTCTCTGCAGTCAAGATCCACCTCTACCTTCACCAGCCCCTGATCCACACCTTCCCTTCTGATGGGGGGACCCGGGGTTCCCCTCTAGGTGGGCAGAGGCGCTCCATGGTGACCCCTTCCTGTGTGACGTTGGGTGCCAGGGCTCCTCTCTGGCAGAGGAGGGCGGCCCCGTGGTGGCCCCGTCCCGTCTGGTGGCGGGTAGCCAGGGCTCCTCTCTGGGTGGGGAGAGAGGCTGGGGGTGGAGGGGGAGCAGTTGTGAGTCCTCAGCGTGTGTGGGGTGGGCGTCCTGCACCGCTCCTTCTGTGTCTTCATCCGTGTCCTGGGCTCCCCTCCCCCTCTTCTCTTCACCAGCGTTTCTTCCCCTCCTCCTCCCTCACCTGTGGCCGTGTGGTCACTCTTTCTCTTTCTCCCTCTGTCCTGCCATGTGCCCACAGTGCTGATGGCGTGCCCAGGGCTCTGCCCTGCCTCTTGTACTGTGCATGCTCCTCTCAGTGACGATGTCGGGGCCTTGAGGGTCTGATCCAGTTGGGGAGTCACAGATCTTGTGGGGCTCACTGTGCCTGGAGGGGATGGGCTATGGGCAGGAAGCGGGCCCAGAGCGCAGAGCCTGCTATTCTGCGTGGAGGGGCCCACCCGGCAGGGGTTTGATGTGGTGCTGCCGGTCTGGCGTGCCAGGGTCCTGGGTTTGATCCTTGGCCCTGCTGGAAACAAACCCTGCATCACCCAGCCCCATCTGGAGGCAAATCGGCCTTGAGGTGTGTGCCGCTCCCCACCCTTGCGGGCGGGCAGGTGGGCATTCGAGGGCCGAAGGCCTTTGCCCTGCGACTGACCCTGCCTCTTCTGTCTCTCCCACCAGGCTGCCTGCTGGAGGAGGGCCTTTGTGGGTCACTGGAAGCCTGCGTGGACGGTGAGTGTGCAGCCGGTTGCTTGTCCTGTGGCGGGGATGCCCCGTGCCCAGTCAGTGCTGGGTACTCTAGGGAGGTGGGAGTGCGAGGGCTCCTCCTGGGGAGCGGAGGTCCAGGCGGGCTGCAGCAGCTCTGAGGCACGCACTCACCCTCCTCTTCCTTCTCGCCTTTGCGTTCAGCTGCGAATTTTCACCTTCATGCCACTGCGCAGAGCGCCGTCCTGCCAGTCCTCCGGAAGGGCTCCGACCCTCAGGCCAGGGACAGGCATGTGTGCCGTGTCTCTCTCAGGGTGGAGGGTTGTCCCTGTTGGGGTCGTGCCCGCTGATGGTCATTACCTGTGCTTGCCTGGGTTCTGTGCACAGAGGCACTGGTCTAGTGGGGATCTGTGTGCAGGGGAGGCCGTGGCTTTGGTCAGTGGCCAGACTCTTCGCACAGGGGGCCTGTGTTAGACACCAGGCCATCAGGGCCCTTCCCCTGGCGAGCATCGGTGCTGAGCCTGTGTGGGTGCTGTTGGGACACGGAGTGGAAGAAGAGGTGGTCCTGCGCCCTGTGGGGGTGCTGCGAATCTCCGGGCTGGGGCTCCGCGCGCTGGCTGTGGGTCTCCACAGCTCTGATGCTGGGAATCAGGGGAGGCGTGTGCCGGCAGCAGCCCGGAGTGCTCTTCAGCCGTGCCTTAGTGGGGGAGGTTTCTGCGTGGGGTATGACAAGTGACCTGGATCGGAGGTCAAGTAGAGGGCAAATGGCTGGTCACAGGGTGGGGTGGGGTGGCTCCTGCTGGCCGCACAACTCTGCCGAGCTTGGTCTTGGCTCCTTGGGGTGTCTCACGTGCAGCTTTTGTTTGGAGGCAGCATTTAAAAAATTGAAGTAAGTCGTGTGTCTGAACTCAGCAAATTCTGATGGTGAAGAAGGCTGTTTGACCGCCGACTGGGAGCGCACGGAGCGCCAGCGACAGAAGCCGCCGCCGCCGCCCCTGGCCCGAGCGGGTGGGCCGTGTGCTTGCCTAACCTCGCCTCTGCTCCTCCTGGGGCATTATATTTGCCTCATAAGAAGGTAATGACTTGGTTTCTTTAAGACTAGACAAAGAAATTTAAGTGTGTTTAAATTACTTAAGTAGGAGGTCTTGGTTGTAGAGACAGACAGTACTTGGTACCCCTCTGTAGCATGGCTGAGGTCCAGGGAGCAGCGAACAGCCTCCCAGTCCGCCCAACCCTGTGCTCAGGTCACCGCAGGGGAGTGAACAGCCTCCCAGTCCGCCCAACCCTGTGCTCAGGTCACCGCAGGGGAGTGCGAAGGGGCTGAGCGCGTCCTGCTGTGCTGCCTGGACTCATGGTTGTCATGGTGACGGCATGACAACCGCAGCTGGTGGGGCGGACGGTGGGGCGGCCAGGGCTGCAGGCTGTGGAGGTACTGCGTGCGGACCGATGCAGAAATTCCGCTTTGTCATCCGCTTTGGCTTTTCTCAGGAAGCGGGTAAAAAAGAATAGTCTTTCTAGTGAGTCTGTGTTTTCGAACACCCGGTAGACTTGATAACACAAATTAAAAGGTTTAGATGAAATAACCTACGCATAAGGAAAGTCAAAAGGAAGATGTACTTGCTAGCTTACACCTGTTAGGATTTCTATTAACAAAACAAACCCGAACACTGACAAAAATCCTGGAAGGATCCGGAAAGCGGATGGGAATGGGAAAAATGCAGCACTGTGGGAAGCAGCGTGCTGCTGCTTGGAAAATTAGAGACTCAGTCCACCGGTGCCCTGGTGCAGAGTCTGCCGCAGTTCTGCTGATGGCTGCGTGTTTCCTCCAGTCCCGCTGCAGCCCTCACTCCTGCTGCAGGCCACAGTGTTCGCGCCAAGCAGTCAAGAAGAAGGACCCCCATGTTCCTTGCGGTGCTATTCACAGTGCCCCAAAGAGGGAACAGCCCAAGGCCCACTGAAAGAAAACGTGGTCTGTCTGTGCTATGGAATGCTGTTCACCTTTAGAAGGAAGGAGATTCTGACAGGTGCTGCCTGTGGATGCACCTTGGAGGTATACGTCAAGTGAAACAGGCCAGAACGGGCAAACCCTGCCTGGTTCCTGTCTGAGGTTCCTGAGGCCCTCAGTGCATAGAGACAGAAAGAAAATGGTGGGTTCCAGGGGCTGGGGAGAGGAGGTGGGGAGTAGCTGGTAACTCTCACGGAGTTTCACTTCAGGAAGATGAAGAGGTTTCCGGGGTGCAAGGTGATGATGATGGCAGTACAATAATGTGGATATAGTTAATACCGCCGAACTGCACACTTGAAATGGTCAAAATGCTGAATTTCATGTCATGTGTTTATTGTAACAGTGAAAATTCAAAAAAGCAAACTCTGAAATAATTTTGGTCATTAGAGAAAAAGACTGTATTCTGAGTGTATATAACTTAAGATAAAGTGAGTATATTGTCCTGGAACAAGGAGAAAAGAGAATTAGTTGTACCTACATAGGTGTCCTAAGTGCTAGGAAAACACCTTTTTAAAGTGGATTTGATTTCAGGTCAGTGTCTGGTTCCCTTGCTTGGTCCCGAGGCGAGTAAGGACATCGTGGCAGAGGGTGTGGTGGGGCAAGTTGCTCAGCACCTGGCAGCTAGGAGGTGGCTTGAGGTTGGGAAGGTCAGGGAGCAAGGGCTTGGAGACCAAGGGCGCTTCACCGCGGTGTCCCCAGTGGCCTGCTGCGTCCAGTTAGGCCCCACCTTATAGTCAGCCCGTTCAGTTGCAAGGGATTAACCCACTTGATGAAGTTAGAATCCATATGACCCACTTACTCCCGAGAAGTCAGTCAGCTGGCAGCCGGGACTTCAGCACAAATGAGCCTACTGAGGGACAGTTCGGATCCCAGCCATAACGTTCAGAAACTCTACGTGGGACAGAGGAAGCACTAGGCGAAGGAGCCCAAGGGCTTGCTAACCCATCACCCTAAGATGAGGGGAGCATGCCGCAGTGGATCAAAGATCCTGCTGAGCCACAAAGCAGGATGCTTTGTTTTTATAGATGGCTGGTGGAAACGCAAGTCAGTGGAGCCGTTGTGGAGATCTGCTCACCAGAGCTTCAGGTCCCTTATAAACCTCATAGCCCATGAGCCAGTACCTGATTTAGAAGAATGCATTCGAGCTGGGTCTGCTACAGGCCCATAATCCTTGTGTTCTAGGCAGCGGAAGCCTGGGGGGCTTCATGAGACCTGTGTCAAAGTCCAAACCAAAAAATAGAACGGGGATGTGGCATAGTTTGGATGCCCTAGGTTCTACCTGTACCATTGAGAAAAGAGTCTAAGACAGTAACCCAAAGTCCAGAGGTCTGAAGAAGCCCTTAGGCGCAAAGCTGTTCTTTGCAATGACTTCATATTAATTAAAGAAGCAACGGACATAGAATTTTCAGTTACAGTATATTCATGCTTTACATATTAGCCAGACACCAAAGAGGAAGCTGGCAAGTTGTCAGTGTTATCAGAAAGCGGAAGTGTAAAATGCAAAAGTGAGGAAAAATTGTGGTGCGTGTAGTATGGCTGCTATGCAAGAACATGGATAGGAAAATAACATTGGCTGGAGGCTGAGCTAAGAGGTAGAGCATTCACTTAACCTGGGGTGGGCAGGGCCCTGCGTTTGTTCCCTGTACCAAAAAACCAAACTAACGCCAAAACCGACAACCACAAAGCAACAACAGTAACCTCAAAACAGGCACCAAGCTGTGAACTAGCTATTGGCTTTTTCTCGGCATATTTCTGTTTTTCATACCTTTTTTAAAATATGAGCTCATCTTCATTACTTGAAGTGAGGAGGAGCTGTCCCAAGAATCCGAGTTTGAACCTTGATTTCTAGAGACCGACGCGCAGGAGCAGAGAAGGGGCCCTGGCAGCGGTCCTCGAGGCCGTGGGGCCCCTCTCCTCATGGGTGCAGGTGCGCCTGCGGCAGGGGCCGGGCGTGGGCTGTTCCTCACTGCATGAAGGGATTCACACGCATGCCGGGCCGAAGGGCCACGGTTTTTCCACCATCCTAGGTCCACGATTGAGACGCCATAACAAAGGAAAAACGAACAAGAGAAAAGCCTCCCTGTTTACTCGGTCCTGCACCGTGGCGGGAGCTTTCGGCAGCGAAGACACGGCACAGCCTGTACTTACATGGCCAGCCTGCAGAAGGGTGAATGGGTCACGGGTCCGATGCCTCCGTGTACCCCGAGCCCGAGACAGAGGGGGCCATCCTGTTCTCTACCCAGGGAGGGAAAACCCGGGGGAAGAGGGCCCCGGGGTCCGGCAGAGCTGCCGGGCAGGTGCAGGCTGCTGAATGGAGGTAGCGTGTGCACAGACACTGCCTGTTAGTTCTTAAAAGTGTGTTTCAGAAATTGTCTAGCACAGGTGTGTGAGTGAGATCGTGTGGGAATGCTGAAGGCAGCAGGCGTGGCCCCTGCACCTGCACAGAGCTCCTCAGGCCATGCGCCTCCGCCTTCCGGCCGGGTCTTATAGGATCGTGAGCTCAGAGTTTAAGCTGAGAAGTGGGGTGGTGTCCCGGACCCCACCTGCTCCTCCTAGGAAACGGGAAACCCTGCTGGGATTGACTGCCGAGTAAAGAGCCAGCAGTCAAGCAGTTCCGCGTGCGACTTTTGCTACTCCGCAGCCGTGTCCAAAACAGCCACAGAGGGGACCCGACACCTTGGAACTCCCCACCCCAGAGGGAGCCTCCTGTCTCAGGTTTCCGGGAAGCTGGGGTGACAGGTGTGTGTCACTGTGCCCAGATCCATGTAGGTGACATTTCCTCTGAGAATCAGCATGAAGAGCCACCATCCCAGGAATGAGGCTGTCCCCTCCGTGAAGCAGGAGCCAGGCCAGGCCCCAGCCACCTCGGTTCAGTCGCAGCCAGGTGGCCATGGCCTGTCCAGGACTCTTCCCATTTTAGCCCCTTGGTGGCCCATGATTCATATGGTGTGGATTTTATTGCTGCTACCTAATCTCTTTTTCAGGCCAACTGTACTTTTTCACAGTCTCCCAGTTGTCAAATTAAAACTTTTTATTATTTTATTTTTTCCAGTGCAATAAAGCAGAATAGCTCTGTTTATCAAATTTGCCACAGCATGCTGGTAACCTGCTAAGTCACACAAGCAGGTGAAAGACCTGCTGTGGTCCCCAAATGTGAAAATGGAAAGAGAAAAGGCCCTCAGGATGTGGAAGCATTTTTTTTTTTTTTTTTTTTTTTGATCTGTGTCCTTCAGACCTCAAGGAAGCTCTGGATGGAGGGGCAGGAGTGAGGGAGGCTGGTGCCGGCTCGGTGCTGGTCATTGCACATCGAGACCCACAGTTTCCTTGGCCACAGCCTTTAGTGCTTGCGTGACCGGTGCTCACCCAGCCCTGTGCCACCCCAGTGTTGAGCTTGCACCCACTGCTGTCTCCTCCCAGCCAGAGCTGGAAGAATTGGAGGTGGGAAGGTAGGGCCCTCCAGGAGCAACTTGTGGCCAGCGTTCTGACCTCAGCCCCATGAGCCCACTATCAGCTGCCCGCCACACTTTTGTGGCCCTGTTTGGCAGCACTGGCGCAAACATGGCAAGATTGGGCTCCTTGCCCCGAGAAAGCAGCTTCTACCCTCACTGGGGCACTCAGGGTGGCAAAGAACCCTCACTTTGTGGATGGGGTCTGACTCGGCTCATGTAAGAGCTGGGTGTCCCGTGCATGAGGGTCTCATCTCTGAAGGTCTCTGCCACTCCCTCAGGAGCTAATTGGGTGCTATGCTAACAGTTCAGGGAGTTAGATGGTCAGTGCCAGCATCAGGAGATATGTCCTGCTGTGTGTGACAGAGGATGTCTGAGGACGGGAAGGATACTGTGGCCCAGGGGCCAACCACACCTCCCACCGTGCCATCACCGTTCCATTGTGTGGTGGGCCTCCTGGTGGCAGGTGCGGGAGTGGGCAATGTCTGTGCCAGTGCATGTCACAGCATGTAGAGCACCACCTTAGCCTGCCAGCACATACAGCCCCAGTACCTTGGCACGGGAGCCGGCACATGTCATGCAGACCATGGAAAGTAAACCAGCCCCCAAGACAAATGTGAAGATGGACCAATAACCGGTTCATGGAAAATCTAATACTTCATTTATGTTAGTAAACCGGCTTGATACTGAGTGTGGTCAGTACAGTAGCAGCGGTCCCTCCAGCTACACCTGGGGTCAGTGCAGGTGCCGAGCTCACTCAGCCGCGGGCCGCTGTGTGGGGCAGTGCCGGAGCTGGCCCTATCTGAGGAGGCCATGCCTAGGCAGGTGCCACTGCTCCCGTGAGACCTGCCACAGGGCCTGGGCCCCCTCTCACCCTTGAGAATGAGACTGAGGTCAGAAGTCGGGCCTGGTTCCTGATTGCCGCGCCTCCACGTGTCGTGGTAGCCTGGAATGACCTCCGTCACAGCGGTCATCATGTGTTCTGTGGTGACATAGCCTCTATCCCCTGCTGCTGAAAGGGCCCCATGAGGTGACATTCTCAAGACTCTGTGGGGCTCCAAGGCACCCGGGTGGCATGGGTGACACTGGGAAGGTCTGTTTATTCTGTCTGCTTTCTTCTTAGCTATTTGAGTTCAGCTGTTGTGGGCGGAGGGTTCAGGACAGTTTGAGTTCCTGGTGAGCAGGTATATGTCTAGGCCGTCTCCTTCCCGGGGTAACCACCCACATCTGGCGGAAAGCCAGCTCTCCGATGTGGTGCTGGGTGTGGGGCCAGGTCCCACTCTTCAGCCAGGGTGGCGACGTCTGGGCAGATTCCAAGCTACACCTTGGATCCAGAGGTTCTGGAGTTCCAGCAGGTGCTCAGGGTGGATGCTTCCCGCGAGAATGGGAGCCTGCTGGACTTGGACAAAACAGGCCCCCCCCGCCTTCCTCTTCTGCGCCCTGTCAGTCACAGGACAGCATTGCAGGCTGCCTGGGACGGGGACAGCCAGGCGGTGGCACATGTATGCGTCTGTTTTCATCTCGCAGGTTTATCATGAAGTGGCTTAAAAATAAATGATGCTGGTGTGTGGACATATTCTCGTTCAAAGTGCGCAGCTCGAATCCCTGGAAGTCTCGCTGCCCTCCCACAAGTGGCTGCTTCCGTTTTGCCATGTGCTCTGGGGCAGGAGCGTGCTAGGTGGTGCTGCACGGTGTGTGGTTGCCGGGCTCGCACCTTCAGTGTGCCGGCGTGGTCTGACCCCCCAGGATTGCTGCCTATGGGGGGGGCGTGTCCCTTTGTCCCCTTGTGAAAGAAACTGGGAGCCTGCTTCACTCCCAAATTCCAATTAATCTAATATAAATAGGGTTAGAAATTAATCATCAAATTAAACGGTGTGAAGCTACATCTAATTTGGCATGTTATTGAGAAAAGCAACAGAATTTTGAGCCTTAACATTAATGACTCAGGGCATGCGACCACAGATTAACCTCGTCTGGGATCCATGCGTGGCCCAACAGCAGCAGGACTGCGCGATGGCTCGTCCTGTTGGCTCCTCTTCCCCGAGGCTTTGCGTTCACGGGGGTGGGTTGGGGTGGGGAGGCGCAGGAAGAACACGGGCCTCAGTCACGTGTCTGCTCTCCCTGCTGCGTTGGTAGCACCCACCCTGTGTTGGAGCGGCACGGTCTTCGTGCCCTTCTCGCCTCTGGGTGGCTGGCAGCAGCTCTGACGAGCAGAGGGAAGAAGGCTCGCGCCATTGGGGTCGCGCTTGGCAGCCGCGCCGGACCTCGCAGCCCTGCGGTGGTGCCAGTCATGCTTCCCTCCCTGCAGTCCGCCCCTCCCCTTCCCAAGTACTGTGAACTTCCTGAAGACACAAAGATGTGGGCTGATCCTTCGTGCACTGTGAGCTGCCAGTTACAGGAGTAAAGTCACCACGTGCGAAACTTGTCTTTCCTGTGGTGGCGTGGCTGTGCCATGTTGCCGTCACAATTATGACACGACCTTGGCCCTCTCTGGTGGGGGCTCTGGGGAATGATGCAGCTAGAATAACGTGTCTTGCTCTGCAGCACAAGGGAGCAGAGCCTCCCAGCCGCCCTGGGGCGGTGGTTCCCGAGCCCTGCGCCAGGCCGAGAACTCCGAAGTGCCTAGCCCTGCACAGTGGCTTTAGTGATCTCTCAGCAGGCAGCCCCATAGGGTGTGTTAGAATTCCCACTATAGAGTCACTTCCCTGTAAGCCAGTTTCCAGACCAGTGAGGGCCCTAGCGTGAAATATCAAAGTGGCCTCAAGTTCAACTCCAAGATGGAGAAGGGAGAGGGGAGTGGGGTTTCAGAGAGAAAGGAAAACACAGTGGAGGCCGTGTAAAAACCCTGACAGAGCACAGGAAGATTCTGAACTGTGGCACACGCTTGTGTGAAGTGTGTCCTGGGAGAGCAGGGTCAGTGCGAGGTGACCCTAGCGGGGAGAGGTGTGGCGCAGGAGAGGCAGAACATAGGTGTGAGGTGGCCTGAGCTGGGAGAACTGTATCCTGGGAGAGGAAGAGGGTCCGTGTGAAGTGACCTGTCCTGTGCTAGGTGTGTCCTAGTAGAGGAGGAGGATGAGTGTCCGGTGGCCTGACCTGAGCCTGGTGTGTTTTGGGCATGAGTTAGGGTCATTGTGGGCGACCTAACCTGGGTGAGGCATGTTCTACGAGAGGAGGAGGGTCAGTTTCAGGTGAACTGGCTCAGGCTAAGTGTATTTCTAGGAGGGAAGGAGGGTCCGTGTGGAGATGATGCTAGCAGAAGTCGGACACCATTCGTTCTGTCTCCGGTCCTGTTGTCAGTTGACTTTGTCATGTGGTTGGGATGTTGGAGTACGATTCCTCTTAGTTACTTTCTCATTGTTGGAACAGAACACATGACGTCTGCAACTTAAGGGAGGAAAGATTTATTTTGCTTACAGCTTCGGAAGATCTCGCACGGTCCATGCATGGGGCAGCCAGCCATGACGAAGGCTGGGGGCTGTTCACAGAATGGCGGACAGAAAGCCACGTGAGTGAGGAGCAAGTCAGTGTCTAGAGACTCAGACAAAGGCCAGAGCTTTGCAAGGAAAAGCTATAATGATGTTTCTTCTTCCTTCCTTTACTTAGTTCAGCTTGCCAGTTGGGCAGCCCTCAAAGTGTGGGTGCCCTCCCTCACTTGCTGGCCCGCAAGTCAATAAACATCTTGGAAGTTTTGCCCTGGGTGCCCCCAATCTCAACAAATTGACACAGTCATTCTAGGTCCAGCCCCCTCCAGCCAGGCCCTACTTTCCAATACCACATGTTCCATAGCTATCCCACTACATCCAAATACATGAGACTTTTCCTTCAAATCTGAGCCCATATACTGCATAACTATCTTGTGTTCGACTAGAAATGCAATGATCCCTTTCCCAAAGTCTCAACAGTTTCAGCATTTTTCAAAACGTATGTTTAAGGAAGTATCTTCTGAGACTCAAGGTAAATTCTTAGCTGTGAATATCTGTAGAAACAAAAACATGTTTATATTCCCAAGTCGTAATGACACAGGGTAAACATTCCCACTCAAAAAGGGAAGACTAGAAGTTAGAAGAGAAAGAGTAGACCCTTACACACATGGAAATTGAGACAGTAATAAAGTCTCTACCCACAATGAAAAGTCCAGGACCAGATGGATTCGCAGCAGAAGTTTTTCAGTACTTCAGGGAAGAGCTAACTCCAATGCCTCTTAAAATGTTCCATGAATTTGAAAGAGAAGGAACACTACCAAACTCATTTCTGGAGGCTTGCATCACCCTAAAACCAGACAAAGCCAACCAGAAAAGAAAATTAAAGACCAGTCTCCTTAATGAATATAGATGCAAAAATCCTCAGTAAGATTCTGGCAGATAGAATCCAGCAAGTGATCAGAAAGATCACACCATGATCAAGTGGGTTTCATTCCTGGGATGCAAGGTTGGTTTAGATATGTAAATCAATCAGTGTAATATATACCACATTAACAAAAGCAAGAACAAAACCACATAATCATCTCAATTGATGCAGAAAAGGCCTTTGACAAAATCTTGCATCCATTCATGATAAAAACCCTGAGGAAGATAGTTACAGAAAGGTCGTATCTCAAACTGTTAGAAACCATAAATGCCAAGCCTACTGCATATATCATAGTAAATGGGGAGAAAGTGAAAGCATTTCCCCTTAAATCGGGACTATGACAGAGCTGTCCACTTTTACCGCTCCTATTCAACATTGTCCTCAAAATCCTTGCCACAGCTATCGGGCAAGAGAGTGAAATAAAAGGAATACATATTGGAAATGAGGAAGTCAGACTATCCTTATTTGCAGATGATATGATTATCTACATAGAGAACCCCAAAAACTCCACTGTGGAGCTATTAGAATTAACAAACAAATTCAGCCAAGTTGCAGGATACAAAATCAATACTGAAAGATCAATAGCAGTCCTCTACACTAACAATGAACTTACTGAGAAAGAGCTCAGAAGGATAATCCCATTCTCAGTAGCCTAGCAAAAAGTTAAATACTAAGGAGTAAGCCTGACCAAGGAAAGGAAGGACCTCTACAATGAAAACTATATTATAAGGAAGAAAAAAATAGAGGAAGACATGAGAAAATGGAAATACATCCCCTGTTCTTGAATAGGTGGAATTAATACAGTCAAAATGGCTGTAATGTGCAAACTGATAGACAGATTCAGCGCAATTCCTATGAAGTTACCAAGAATTTTTGACAGAACTTGAAAAACAATCCTAAAATTCATATGGCGCCGAAGGAGACCTATAATAGCCAAAGCAATCCTGAATAACAAAATGAAGGCAGATGGCATTACGATTCCAGACATCAAGTTATATAACAAAGCAAAGCTATATGGGACTGGCACAAAAATGGACTGGTTGGCCAGTGGAACCGAACTGCGGATGCAGAGACAAACTCAGGTCCCCTCAGCAACCTGATCTTCAGTAAAGAAGCCAAAATCATGCACCGGAAAAAGATTAGCCTCTTCAGCAAATGGTGCTGGGAAAATTGGACATCCACATGCAGAAGAAGGAATCTAGGCACACAGCTGTCACCATGCACCAAAATCAAGTCAGTGTGGATTAAAGACCTGGATACTGAAACTGAAACACTGAACCTTCTGGAGCACAAATTAGGCAAAAATCTAAAAGATATAAGTGTAGGCAGGGACTTTCTTTCTTTCTTCTTTCCCCTCCCATTTTATTGTAGGTAGGGACTTTCTTAATAAGACACCCAGTGCAAAAGAAATAGCCCCAGAATCAACAAATGGGATTATTTCAAATTAAAAAGTTCCTGCACAGCAAAGGACATTATCAACAGAGTGAAGAAAGAATTGACAGAATGGGGAAAAATATTCACCACCTGTATTGCAGAGAGGAGGGTAATAACTAGAATATACAGAAACTGACAAAAAACAGATCCCTCAAAGGCAAAGACCCCGTTAAAAAATGGGCAACAGAAATGAATAAGCAGTTTTTGATGAAGAAGTTCTAATGTCCAGTAAATACATGAATAAATGTTCACCATCCTTAGCCATGGGAGAAGTGCACATCAAAGCATCGCTAAGATACCATCTGATCCCAGAGAATGGCACATATTGAGAGCCTGAACAGCAATTGATGGTGGCGAGGCTGTGGGAAAAGAGGAACCCTCTCACACTGTTGGTGGGGCTGTAAACTGGTACAGCCACTGCGGAGGGTAACGTGGAAATTCCTTAGAAGGCTGAAAATAGAATACCCCTTTGATCCAGCCTGCCTCTTCTTGGAATCTTTCCAAAAGAGTTAAAAGCGTTATATAAAAGAGATACATGCTTACCCATGTTCATAACAGCACAATAATAGCTAAAATGTGGAAGACACCAAAATACTCATTGGCAGACCAATAGATACATAAATTTTAGTATATGTTCGCAATGGAGTACTACTGGTCCATAAAGACAGAGTCTTGAGACTTTTGTAGGTAAATGGAGGCAACTTGGGACCATTATGCTCAGCGAAGTGAGTCAGACACAGAAAGTTAAATATCGAGTGGTTTCTCTAATACAGAAACCCAGAATACAGTCATTTCATAGAATTAAATGGGGGGGGGGGATAGGGGAACTTAGTTGGGGGGAGAGAGCGTGAGAGGGTCAAACACGGAGAGGGGACGGGTTTGTGATTTTGACACTATATATATATATATATATATATATATATATATATATATATGCACAAAATACTCAAATTCAATGTAGACATTATGCATCACACACACACACGCACACACACGCACACACACACTGCATGTATCAATAAAATGGGGGGAAAAAGGAAAAGAATTGGGCCAAAGACCGAAGCCCAGAAGAGCAAAACTTACATCCTTGAGCGCCACGTCTAGTATGTTGGGCCCACCGTGGTGTGTGAATTATAAAGGGCTCACGTGCTCCTACCCGTGTGGCCTTGCCGTGTTCAGCCTACACAGCCTGTCTCTATGGCTGACTCCCCTCACAGCTTCCCGTTTCCCTCAGCAGTCGGCCCATGTTCCTGGCGTCTCTGACTTCTTGGGGTCTCCATTGTACCTTTGAATTCATGCCCATGGCTGCGGTACCACCCTCTCAGGGGCGCCTTGCTGGGACTACTGGGCCTTCCTTTGCAGTGTGAGTGGGAGCCACCACGAACCCACAGCTCTGGCGTTCTGCATGCCAGTAAAACCAGCACCAGGGGGATGACGCCAAGTCTGCTGTCAGTGGAAGCGGTGGGCAGACCCCCTGGACCCCGGCTGTGGTGGCCTGCAAGGATCTGATGGCTGAGAATGGTGGAGAACCGAGTCTCATGCAGGGTCCCCAGGGCTTTCTTCTCGGTTGAAAGGGTGACACTTTTACGCCTCTGAACCTGCAGCGGGTGAGGTCTTGCTGAGTCCTCAGACACTTTTGCAGTGTCTTTCTCCTTGTCCCTTTACGAAGCACGTGGTTTCTTTTCAATGAAGCCAGTCTCTTTAGCAACCATGCCTCCTTTTGCTCCCACTAACCTGTGGGTTTTTTTGCTTTGCTCATTGTAAGTCTGCTCAAAAGTAGACAATGGTACCTATGCCACAGCTTAAATGTTCGGCCATCTTGAAATTTTCTGCTTGATTAATTAATTAATTAATTAGAGAGGGCCATCACCCATTCTTAGTTTTCTGCCAAATCTGAGAATATGAGGAAGACATAGAAACAGTGCTGGAGTGTAACAGCCTGGACTCCACATGCCAGTGGGGTTTTGTCTGCTATCGGTGGAAACCAGATGAAACCTCCCGAGCCTGGACTTGACGGTCCACATCTCTAACAGCGTATTCTGCTCTTCTGACCCCTGACCACGATCCCCATCAGGCCCTGCTTACTGCGTTCTAAGGCCCCTGTAGCCACGTCTCCAAACCTTTCCCTGCTCTTCCAACAGCCCTGGTCCAGAAGCTTCTAAACCACATGGTCAGGTACAATAACATCAATGACCCCACTGTTGGAACCACTTTTTAAATTAGGTTTCTTGTATCTGAGACCCAGTAACCAAAACCCCCAACATTAAATGTGAGAGGTCTAATTTGGCCCACAGTTTTGAGTTCAGTCCATGGCTGGCCACCTCCAAGGAGGTGGCCACGTCCTGGCGGAAGGCGTGGTGAGGCAGAACTGCGCGGTTCGCGGCAGCCAGCACCTGTGGGTGAGCCACACCCGCAGCCGGTACCCAGGCTCATGCTTCCGTGACCTGCCCGGGACCGTGCTCTCCTCATCTGGTAGGGTTTTTTTTTTTAAATCCAAGTTGACATACCAGGATTAATGGTCACAGGGCACAAGGAGCTGGCTGACCTCCTCAGTGTGTGGTCACTGTCCTGTTTTAAGCCCCCCAATCACTGTGTGGACAGAATCCTGTTGAAATAGCCCACCTAGCTCCCTAATAACTCTGGCTTTCCTCTGCTTCCCTCGCAGTCTAGCAAGGAACACTTCCTCCTGAGATGGGGCTTCTCCCCAAAGGCATGTGCAGTCCTGCCTTCTCGACCTCCCTGGATGGGTGTTGCCTGCCTGACTGAGTGCGCCACACACGCCGCCTCAGGAGGACCCTTTTCCCACAGAAGGACCCCCCTTCCCACTGGGCTCTGGCTCTGCAGTGGTGCACCTGCCTCCAGGAGCCTGCTGGGCACCATTTGCCACAGTTCAGAACGCTTTGGCGTCATTTCAGCTTCTAGGTTGATTTACCCACCTATCAAGTTAATTCCTTTTTTTTTTTTCCTGAAGAGCCACCGCGTAATGGAGCATGCAGGGTCTGCAGAGCAAACTGTGTCCTTCTGTCTTGGTTGAGTTTGCTGTAACAGGCGGTAGGCGGCCCGGCGGGTCTCTGCCCAGAGAGGGGTGGGGCTCCGGCCGGCGCCTGCGTCCCAGTGCTGGGTCGGCCTCCCTCCCCACCAGTGTCTCCCTCTTCTGAGCCTTACCTGATCGTGTGCCTCTGGGTCTGCATTTGGTTCCTATAGACTAGCTTGTGGTGTCTACCTGTGTGTAACTGGGATAGAGAGGAAGCGGCATTCTGTCCTAAGGGGTACTGGGCCCAGATAAGGCAAGTTAGGCAAATTGGTGATACCAGAGCCAAGAAATGCTATACCTGAGGTTTATGCTGCAGTAGTTTTTGCTTTGCAGATATTTTCTTTGTTTTTCTGTATGCCTCAAACATTCGGATTTTAAGATGTGTATAGTCCACCTGTATTTTGAAAATGAGTGTGTAATATGCAGTTGACACTGAAGGGACAGTTGGTTTGACGGTTTGCACTAGTGGAGTTTTATGGAGCTCACGTAAGGTCAGCCTCAGCTTCCTGAGCAGACCGGCTGCCTGTGTCTGGGGCACGTGTGTTTATAGCCTACAAAGCAGCTGCTGCCTAGGGAGTCAGGAAACATCCTCTTTTTCTCCGGGAGCCCGGTTGCCATGGAGATTGTCAATAAATTATGGAGGAGGGCGAAGTCCTCAGCGCACACGCAGCTCTCCAGGCTGCAGACTCCTCACGTCATCCAGGTGCGGGGCGAGGTGGCTCCTGCGTTGGTGCCTGCTCAGCTGTGCACACACCGGCGGCCGACCCTTGGCTGGAACGGCTCCTCAGGGATGGCTTTCTCAGAGGATGCGAGTGGCCTGTGGCAGGAAGGACACCAGGGTTTTAGCATCTGCTTGCGGCTGCTCCTGCTCAGAATTCTGAGTCTAGGCCCATTGTAATGTCAGAGGGAGCATAAAATCGTAGTGTGATTTTGGTTCATTTTGCTAACGGGATTGTAGGAGACTGGAAATGGGTCCTGGCGATCATGGGGCTGTGGATATTTTTAGCCATGACCAGGAGTTTGGATGAGTAATGCGTATTACGGTCACAGCATTCAAAACACATAGTAGATTTTTGTTTTTTGGTGGTAGTGGGGATGGAGCCCAGGGCTTTCACACTGAGCTACATCTCCTGCCCATTTTTTATTTTGATTTTGGACAGGGTCCTAGGCTGGATTCAAACTTGTGATCCTCCTGCCTTAGCCTCCCAGAGTGCTGGGATTATAGGCCTGCAACACTAGGACCAGCTACACAACGTGTTTGGTATTAAAGGAGAATATTAAACTAAACTTGAGTCTTAAAAATCATACTCAACGTTTTACTTAGGGTGTGTGTGTGACTGGCCTGTGTCAGGCTGGCCTTCAGTGGCCTAGCTGGTGGAGTATTGGCCGGTGCGGTGCCCAACAGCTGGGTCTTGGGAGCTGCCCTCGCCCAGTCCTGTGGTGTGGATCCTCTCATGTGCTAGTTTCTAGCCACAGCCTGACGTCAGTGAAGGTGGAGCTGGGTGGAGACGTGCATGGTCAGCACCCATGGCCTGGCAGACGCTGCAGCTAGCATGTGGGTGTTTTGTTTTGCTACAGCCATTTTGCAAGTGTGGTTCCCACAGGGTCAGGTCTGCATGTTGGCAGGGGCAGAAGGTGGGCGGTCCTTCCCCGGTGACACTCACTCTGAGGGCTCATGGCCTGGGCCCAGGCGATGACAGAGCGGTTCAGGGTGACACTCGAACCTGCTGGCTCTGGCCGTAGAGCCGTTGTGCTGTGCACGCGTGGGGTCATCACCTGGCATGTGGTAGTAAGGCCTAGGTGTGCATGGGCTCTGGTTTCCTGTTGTCTGGCTGGAGGCTGCAGCACTGGAGCAGTAGCGGGCAGGCTTTCCCACTTAACAGGTGCAGACGTGGCCTCTTAGGTGTTAAATGCTGGTGTTGTGTGCAGAGTCCATTTGGAACCATGGCCGTCCAGGTCTCCTGGTCCTTCCTCCCACATCCCTGTGGCCTGCATTTAAGATGCGCATTCTGGGTTAGCTGTGGGGACTGCAAGCCATTTAATTGACTTCTGACATCACTGCTGCCAGCAGGGAAGGGAGCTGGCCGCTGATGGTGAGGCGGATATTCCCCAGGAGCCGCCACGTCATACGCAGCAGCCGCAGGAGACAGACTGGCCAGTCTGAGATGTTGAGTGCGGCTTGCCAGGGTGAAGTGACTATCGAAAGGGAGAATCAGGCCGTAGTTTCTATGTATCTGCAGCTGAGAGCAGTCCTGCAGCTACAGTGCCCGCCCTTCGAGAATGTTCTCGAAGAAAAGAAAGTGCTTTCTAGGGGGTTCTCTCCCCGCTCTATGTATCTGGTGGACATCAGTTATGTTAACTTGGTTTGAAATGTGTTCTCAGAAGTGGGAGGAATGCAGAGACAGGAAACGCGGTCAGGCTACAGGCAGTGAGACCCTCCTGGCATTTGGACAGCCCGAGAGTCTGGTGGTGCTGTGGGTGGCAGGGGCGGAGTGGACGGCACCGTCCTGCAGTGTGAACGCGGGCGGGCGTCGGGTTGCCTTCCTTCACTGCCTGTGGGTTCCAAGTGCCGGGAGGTTGCGCCTGAGGACGGTTCTTTTCCGCTTCTTTTTTTTTTTTTTTCTGAGACAGGGTTTTGTTCTGTGGTCCAGGCTGGTCCTGAATTCACTTTAGAGCCCAGGATGGCCTTGGACTCACGGCCATCCTCCTGTCTCAGCCTCCCGAGTGCTGGGATTACAGGCGTGCGCCACCACGCCCAGCTTATGTGGTGCTGGGGAATCGAACTCGGGTACTTAGCGTTTGGCTTAGCACTTGTTCAAGCGCTTTAACCGCTGAGCCATTCCTCCGGCCCCCTTCTGCTTGCTTCTTCCACCTACACAAGAAGCAAAGCTTTGTCTTTTCTTAAAACGGGTCCACTAAAAGCACGTGAAGAGAAAGAGGGGAGAAAGGCACAGCCGCCCGGCATAGGAAGGGCTCAGGATGGTGGTGGCTCCCGGTCCCCAGCCTGGAGGCGCCTGCTGCAGCCTCCTCTGGGCGGCTGGTCATCTGCCCGCGGAGGTCACCCGTTTTCTGAGCAGCTTGATGTGGCAAAGGGCTCGAAATAACACAGATGCCTGTCTTAGTTGCATTCTTGTTGCTGGGACAGAATGCCTGACATACACAAATTAATGGAAGAAAGATTTATTTTAGCTCCCAGTTTCAGAATGCCAAAGTTCATTCATGGGTAGGTGGCTGGAAAATGGTGGAATCACATGGCAGTGCTGGAGCCAGAGCCAGAGACCTTCATGGCACGGCAGAATAGAGCCAAGTCTAGGAGGAAGGCTGGAACACGCCCCTCCAGGTCAGGCCCCAAGCATCCGCCCCTTCCAGCTGGGCCCCACCTCCCAACGGTACACAGTACTCATGTGGACAAGAGGCTTTTGGGCGACACTGCAACTAACATGTGGGTTTGGATTGCTTCCCATACATGGGCGCACCAACGTTGATGAGGACCAGGGTTTCAGAAGTCTTTGGGGCCCAATCCCACAGTGGTCCCCATGGCCCTTCTCAGAGTGCTGCCGGGTGGCCGCAAGGTATCCCAGTGCCTGTGGACTGAAGGATGCACCGCCCAGAGTGTCGCTCCTGTTACTGCCTCTGGACTGTTCCCTCCTGCTCTTCCAGTTCTGTGTGTTCTACAGGGATCCATGGAGTAGACCATAGGTGGGCATTGTCCCTGTTGACACAGTCTGCACCAGCAAATGATCCTGGGGCTTGTACCCCCTGTCTGCGCCTCTGCCTCCCTACGGCCCTTGTCCTTCCCCAGCCCTCTCCTGCCCTTCCTCGGTAAGCGTCTCTCCCTTCTGTGGCTCAGAAATGCTTTGCAGATGAGCCCTCCCCCTCTGTGTTTTGCTCATGTGCTGGCCAGTCCTGGTGCCGGCAGCCATCGGTGTCCTTGTGCAGGCCTGGAGACTGCTGGTTTCTCGTAGAGCAAGGGTAACCTCAGAACCTAGATGGAAGCAAAAATGTAAACCAGATAATCAAACAAAGGAGTACATCCTGTGAGCCACAGAGACAACATAGTGGAAGTTCCTGTAGTCCAGCCCTGCGGGCCCGTCTTGGCTTTTCAGCAGGCAGAATAAATTTTATGCTTTTATGTTCTTGAAATAAAATGCTGTCCTGTGGTTTGGATCTGGAGTGTTGCTCAAAAGCCTCGTGTATTTGGATATAGTGGGATAACTGAGGAACTGGTGGGGCCTGGCTGGAAGGGGCAGGTATTTAGGGCTTCACCTAGAGGGGTTGTGTCAATTCGTTGAGATTGTGAGGGGTGCGCAGGACAGAGCTTTCAGGTGAAGGGAGGTGGGGAGGGGCACCAGGGAGGAGCCCCCACCCTGGGATGGGAGGTTCAGCCGGCAGATTGAACCGAGCAAAAGGGAGAGTAAACGTTGTTACAGTCTCTTCCTGGGGAAGCTCTAGGCTTGCTCGGGCACGAGCACCCTCCCATTTCACTTGCCCCTGCGTGACTTGGCTCTCGTCCGCAGCGCTGTGAGCAGCTCCCGGCCTCTGCCATGTGCTGCCACGGTTGCCGGCTGCCCGTGCGTGAACCGTGTGCAGCCTGCTGAACCTGTGAGCTGGCTGTTTCCTGCCTTGAGTTGTGGGTGTCAGGTGTTTTGCCCCAGCAACAAGTAATAACTAAGATGTGTGGTGATAACCGTATTTGGTTCTAATCTGCCTCCAACAGAAATCGTCCATCTCTTCCACTTCACGGTTTCCCCAGACCTCGTTAAGGCGATGGTGGGAAAAGCCCCACTTCCTAAGCGGGTGCTTTCCTTGGCCCGATCTCCCCTTTCACTTGCTGTGGGGTGCAGGAAGATGTTCTTTGGCGGCCTCGCTGTTCTTCCCGGCCTCGGGGAGCAGAGGGGCGGGTGAGCAGCACCTGGCAGGGTGGGGCGGGCTCCTTCCCCGCACGTGAGGATGTGCCACGTGGTTAGTATGTAGCTGCCTCACTCCTCTGAAACAACTAGATTCCAACTGTACGTGTTTGGGGGTGTTTTTGTCCTGGAAGAGTGGGTTCATTTTCTCAGTCTGAACGGCTGCTGCTGCTGCTGCTGTTGATGCGTTGTGCACCTGGGTATGTGCTAGACGTGTCTGATTTTGGGGTCAAAGCAGAATGCACTGAAAGTCAGGGCACCTGGGGCTCATCTGGGCTCTGCCACCAGCTACTTGCTGGGTCTTCTGTGTTCCAGTGGTGTCTCACCTGTGGAGTGAGGTGGCGGGGAGGTGGCTGCCCACCAGAACACCTGGAAGTGTTTATAAATATGGATGTCCAGGCTCCTCCTGGCACAGCTGAGTCTGTGCAGGGTGGGGCATGGGAAGCTTTGTCTTTCTTTTTCTTCCTTTTCGTGGGCTCCCCGAGGTGACGCTAATGAGCAGTCGGAGCTGAGGACCCCTGGGCCAGATGATCTTGATGAAACCTTCCTTCCCTGAAAATTCCGCGATGTCTGCACTAAACACCAGCTGTGTTCTGTGCAACAAAGCCGAAGTTGTGGGGCGGGACGCTCAAGCTGCTTGTTATCCTGCCTGTGATCTATTAGCAAGAGCACCGTTAGCGTGGAGGGCATTTCTCTGCAGGCATGCAAATCGATGCAGATGACTAATTTGCCGTTTAAAAATTTGCAAAATGCAATGCAGAATTGTCTTAGGTAAATAACCCTCGTCTAATTGAATGACAGTACTCTGTGTTTTGTTACTAAGAGTATTAGCTCAAGACCTAGGAAGACTGTAAAAATGCTGTGAAATGTTATGAATACTGATAGTATCTTACTGTTCATGGGAGATTTCCTATGGGCTGTTTTATCTGAGCCACAAAACTGGCTGCATCTCCTGCAGCTGCTCAAGAATCCAGAGGGTTCAGGAGAGGAGGAAACTGCAGTGGGCCTGGAGAGGCCTGGGTTGAGCGTGGTGGTGTTTCTCACAGGTTCAGCACGATGGGGTCTCTGGGGGTCTCTGTGTAACAGGGCAGGAGGCCTGGGGCAGTTTAGGAGATCCTTTGATCCACATTTAGTTAGTGCTGGAATTAGGATTAGTATGGATCTGGAATACCCCCCAAAACAAGTTTCAGAAGGACACAAGTCCGTTTATGGGTGGCCAGCTGCAGTGGAAGCACATGGCCGAGGCAGGAGTGGAGGCAGCGCCTCACGTCATTGCAAGCAGGAGTGAATCCAAGTTCAGTCAAGTCCCCGAAGGAAGGAAGCAACATGTACCCCTCCAGGTACCAGTGATCCAGCCTCACCATATACCTGTAATCCAGTCCAGCCCTCCAGAACAGGCCCCAAGCTCCCAGCAACGCATGGTTCTGTAGAGAATCACAACATCCAAATGCGTGAGACTTTGGGTGGACGTTCCGGGTCCAAACCACGGTGCGTAGTGTGCCTCTGCAGTGGAGCTCCGCTCTGTAACCTGAGCTAACATCTCTATGACTAATCGCGTCATCCTTAGCAAGTTACTTAGCCTCTCTGGACCTCGACTTCCTTTTCTCTGAATAGGGATAATGTCTTTGAAGGCTGGTGAGAACGAGCAGGAAGGGCCTGGCACAGAACCGGGCACACAGCTGATGTCTCCTGAGTGAGTGTGGTGACAAGGGGACGTGACAGTGGTGGTGACGGTGCTGACGGGAGAGGAGAACGATGGCGACATGGGTGGTGGTATTGTGGCAACTGCGCCGCCCATGGCGACCAGGGCAGCGATGGTGACGGTGATGAGGGTTGTGGGGATGGTACTATGGCAGCGACCACGTTGACACCGAGTGTCTTGATGAGGGTGACCATGGTAATCCTGTTGGCAGTGACGACTGACTGGTGGTTCTGATGCTCACGGTGATGACGGGGATGATGGGGATGATGGGGATGAAGATGGTGGCCATGGCAACGACTGTGGCGACAGTAGTGATGATGGTGGCAAGGTGGGGGTGGTGATGACACCGGCAGTGGTGATGGGTGGAAGGGGGAATGGGAGCAGTTGAAGGTAGGGGTTACGGGTCCACCTGGCCTCTTGGACTTTTGGATCTGAACTTGTGTTTGGAAGCGGCGTTGCCCACATAGTTAGAGCTACTGAGGAGCTTGTAAGACTAGAGAACCAGACTCTGTCCCGTGCTGGCCGGGACAGCACCGCCACCTGGGCTTGGGGGTTGTCGTTCTGGCAGAACACATGATTTCAGCATGCAGCCCGGGTGGGGAAGCATGAGGCTGGTGCTCTCTAAGACCCTTTGGTTCCAGTAGCTTGAGATTCTTAAGTTCAGACCACCGCCTGAGCGAGTGCAGTGCAACGGAGCCGGTCTCTAGTGCTTGGTAACAGTAAAGGCTCGCCCGCCTTCCTGGACCGTCATCTCAGGTGGTAATTCCTGTCATCCACCTTTTTTCAGTTAAACTGAGCTGTGTGGTTTTGCTCCCAGGGACTCAGATCCCAACCTTAAACTGCTCCTCTGGTTCCCTGGGTCCCCTGTACGGTTGTAGGTGGCTTGGAGTTGCCCAGTCCTTAGCTGGAGGTCCTTCCAGTGTATGAAAGTGCACCATGGTCCTCAGCAGAGATTCTGTGCAGACGTGCAGCCAAGCTGCAAGAACATTCCTCTCGGAAGTTCTCCTACCTGGGAATCTACTCCCAGAACTCCCCGGGAGTACGTTTTGTTCTTGGGTATTTTTAACCAGTTGTTATGGGCCAGCACCGGGTGAAGCATTTCTTTCATTAACATCAGAACAGGCTCCTCCAAATGCAACTGGGGAAGAGAGCTGGCCTGAGTCTAGATTTCCCCGGGGAACCCCAGGATAGAACGAGGTGTTCTTAAGCAGATCTTGTTGTGACCCTCCGTGGAGCCCAGGAGGAGGCTGCCTTGTAGGAAGGCGGCAGGGACTAGTAGTTTGGGTGACGGTTCCGTCGCCGGTCCCGAGGGGAGGTCACCTGCCCTGGGCCTCACTTTTCTCACCAGTGGTTCCGCAATAGAGAAATGACAGAGTCCTGAGAGGGACAGTCCAGCAAATCGGAGGAAGGCCATTGGCAGCTTGGACTTCATTTAATTTTGATCCCGTGACTCTGTTGTGGTTTGGATCTGGAGTGTCCCGCAAAAGCCTCACGTACGTGTGAGTACTGTGCAGTGTGCACTGTTGGGGTTGTGGCCTGGCTGGAAGGGGCAGAGGCTTGGGGGTTGACATGGAGGTGTGTGTGCTGCTTCTGCCCTTTCTCCCAGACTTGGTTTTGGCCTGTCGTGCTGTGAGAAGCTCTGTCTCCAGCGCTAGCTCTGTCCCAACCTGGCTTCAGCCAGCCCTGCCATGTGATTCCTCCATTTCCCAGCTGCCAACCTCTGATGGACTATGACCTTCTGAAACTGTGAGCTAAAATAAATCTTTGCTTGCTGAGTTGTAGATGCCAGGTGTTCTGTCCCAGCAGTGAGAAAGTAACTAAGACAGACTCCCAGTCCGGCATTCTTTGTTAAGCCGTTTGGAAGACAGTGGGCAAAACATACACTGAGGGTTGGGCTGTGCTGTGGGGTGGGCAGGGACAGCGAAGAGCCAGACCTCTTCTCGAGTAGCCCCCACAGCCTGTGGGTCCAGGGCAGGCCTGATGCTTGCTGAGGCTTCTATGCATCTGTTTACACTCAATTTTTTTTCCTTTGGTGGAGCTTGGATCAAGCTAAAGGCTTTTATACTGACATATGTATCCCCAGCACATTTTTATTTTTGATTTTGAGACAGGGTATTGCTGAGTCATTAAGTCGCACAGGCTGGGTGCAAACTTGCAAGCCTCTTCCCTCCTGTGTCCTGGAGTGCCGGATGGCACGCCTGTGTCGCCAGGCCCGGCCGCTTGTCTTGGCCTGGTGTTTGCTGCGGCTTGCGTGCGTGTTGCACCTGTCTTGTGTGGGTGTGTGCTGTGGCGTGTGTTGCGTGCACACCTGTCTTACCTGTCTTGTCCCGGTGCTTGCTGTGGCACCTTGAACAGGCCCTCCCACCGTCAGGGGTTTTGCAAACCCCTGTGCTCTGGCCGTTACTCTCTGTATAAGTCAAGTTGGGGGCAGGTGAGGCTAGGGTGTCATTTCTGGGACCCTGCTGGTGTTCTTACATGTAGCCCTGGAGAGTCTCTCTAAGCTGTGGGCCCCAGTTCTCTGACCTGTATCAGATAGCCCCCCACTAGGGTTCCTGGCGACTCCTGAATCGCTGAGCCCATCACAGTCTCTGGGCTGCCTGTCTGTCCTTGGAGAATCACGGTGAGTCGGGGAAGAGAGATTAGCTGTGGTGTTAGGCACAGGAAAGGAGGAAGCAGGCTGAGCCCTGGAGGACAGTGAGATCTTGCTGGAAGGACACTTAATGAGGTTTGTTTTGCTGTGTGTTGAGGACAGCACAATCCAATCCCTGGTGTTACGAGGTCTCTACAGTGCTCAGGGGATGTGGCACTGACCTTCCCTTAAAGATTTTCTCCTGGTGTTTCGACCATCTCTTCAAACTCTCAGGTCTTACAGCTGAAGAAAATCTACACAACTCTACTATGGCCGCTTCTGGGGAACCAGAACTCATTCAAGTAGAAGGAAGCTCCACCAGACAAGGGCAGTTCTGACCTTACCGAGGAGATTCAGGATGTGAATAATGAATCCCGGAGAGTTTTCCTGTGGCCTTATTGTGATTCTGTGTGTAGCCGTGGTGAGGGAGGTGCTGGAGTGCCGAGTGTGGGCTGGTCTGCGCTCGTCCTGCGCCTGTCCCCGTGCCTGTGTGCTTCGGGCTGGTGGGTTTATCCGGGCCGCAGCCTCCTGTGCAGAGGCCCAGCAGCATCTGCCCGCCGTGCCAAGGCTGATGGTGGGGATGGCTTCCTAGCTGCTTTTTTTTTTCTTCCTGTCTTTATTTACCCTCGTCCCTGCTGGACCTCTCTTAGCTGGGCATCTAGGGAGGCACAGCTGCTGTGGCATGTTTTTCAGGAATATCCTCTGGAGCCAGCTTCCTGGTTTGCACCTGGAGGTAGACACAGGGTCAGGATAGTAGTGTGAGGTTGGAAACCTCTCAGGCCAGGAAGTTGGACCAGGCAGGCTTGGCTGTGCTGTAGTACCGTAGCCCGAAATGTACCCTTGGAAGATCTGTGTCCTCCCCGGGGGGTGGGAGCCAGAAACCCCAGCACTTGCTTGATACCAGGCCTCTGCTGTGGAATGTCTTGCATGTCTCAGAGCCCAGCCACACTCAGACAGCAGCGGGGCCTGTGCACATTAGGGCATTCTGCGTGGCTGGTAACAAAGCAGGCATGTCCAAATCCTTGGGCCATTGCTGGGGGAAGAGGTGCCCTCGGATTTCTGGAGGGAGAGCCTCCCCCAGCTGGGGCTGGAGGAAGCTTGCCCGGCGGGCCCTAGATGGACCGGAGGGAAGGCACTGGCAGCAGGACCAAGGAGGGGCAGGATGCAGGGAGTTAGCAAGTGGGAGGCAGGCCTTGGAAAGGAAGCCATCCTGCTCTAAGATGTGGGAATTCGAGTTTAAGTCCTCGCTGATTCTTGGGGCTCACAGATGGGGCTTTTGGGATGTGGAGGAGGGGACAGCGATGGGATTCAGCTCAGCCGTGCTCGTGTGTCGGTCCAGGCCAGGGCGGAGTCTCTGAGCTTCAGCGTCCAGAAGCAGGGGCTGCCTTGTGGGTGTCAGGTGTGCAGATAACACAGCTGAGCTCTTCCTCGCCAGGCAGATCCTCAGTGAATGCGGAGTCCTGGTCCCCCCTCTGGGACAGACTGTCACGCTGACATGGCTCATTCCTGCTCCTGGAGCCAGTGTGGGGGCGAGGTCTCGTGGCTGCTCCAGTCTACTGTGGGAGCACTTGGATAGGCAGGCGTGATGAGGAAACCCCATACTCAGCCAGGCTGCCGTCTCCCCGAGCCCTTTCCGACCTGGCCCTGTTCCTGGAGTTTGTAGACGTTCCTTAGGAGAACATACAGTTTAAGCTTCCCACTTAGGTCTTGCAGAGTGAAAATGATCATTGGGCCTGTGGCCCAGGGAGCTGTTCTGCAGGGTCCTCTTGGGTTCTGCGTGCATACACTCCATGTGACCGCCTCCTCCCATCCTTCCCTGAGCATAGCAGGTGAGGTAGCATCCCCACCAAGTCCAGATGAGAGTCCTATGGAGGGTAACACACAAATTGACTCACAAGTCTTCTGTTGATTCCTGGAGTATTGCACACCATCTTGTTCATCTTTTTTGGTTATCACCTGGTCTTGGTTGTCTGTGACGTGGACATCACAGATCACTATGCACCGGGATGTCCACCTGGATGTGGAGACCACAGAGCAGGATATATCTCAATAGCCATTTGGACATGGAGACCACATATTAGGACACACCCAGGTGCCCATTTGGACATGGAGACCACAGATCTCACCCAGGACGCACCTGGTTATCCACTAGGATGTAGAGACTACAGATCAGGATGGCCCAGGGGTCCACATGAACGTACATGTGGGATGCCCTAGGTGTCTACAGAGCAGAACGCACTCTGGATGTGGAGACCACGCATCAGCACATGCGAGCCCTAAATGTATTCACATAAATCTGTGAGGACACTTCTTGTGGTGATTTGATTGAGTTCCTGTGCCTTGCCTTTGACGGTGTGGTTGGCATGGGAAGTAGCTGGGTACCTGAGTGCTGGTGGGCTTCCATCAATTCAGTTGAAATCCTCAAAGATATGGTCAGATGTGATAGGGAGTCTATCAGATCCATAATCCTTAAAAACCATTGGAGCAAGTTCTCCACATTGTTCTGTTCTCATACCTTAATTGCTCCCTTAAAGTCAGAGTTTTAAAGAGCGAAAGCGTGTAGTGGCTTCCTGCCTCCCAGCAGTGTGTATGGTCACCGCTCCTGTCCCTGTGGTCCGGCGATGGCGGCACCGGGCTCCCCCACCGCAGCCTTCCTGCGTGTTGCTTGGGACTTGCGTGCTTCCTCGTTCAGTGGTGCTGACAGTCGAGGTCCAGTGCACAGCGTCTCGTAAAGGCTTTGTTTTCCCAGGCTGAAGGGATATTCTTCCTGGCAGGAGATTTGGAAGGTACGGAGAGGCAGAAGGGAAGTGGGGAGGGCCTGTCACTTGACACACGTGTTATTTCTGACTTTCCTCAGGGATTCCCTTCACTTTGATGTGTTTCCCATATCTATAAACATGTTTTTATAAAACATGTTTTGATAATAATGCACTTTTACATTGTGGAATATGTACTTTTTCATGTTATTTCATGCTCTTTCAAAAAACAAAACAGGTCATTTTAGGGACCCTCCAGTTACTATGGAAACCACAGTTTTCCTTTAGTGCCTGAAGAGTCCCTCGTCTCTTCCTCAGTTCACTTGTTTCTGAAGAGACCTTCTTGAACCAGTATCTGTGGCAGACTTTGGATCAGTGTGTCAGGCAGCTCAACATGTGACACTCCCACCTCCCACCACACCCAGGGCGTAGAGGAAAGCCAAGGCCTGTGGTCGGGGTCAGTGGCAGCGTGGAGAGAAAGGCATGCTCGGAAGAGCTACCCGGCTGTAATCACCTGATGCGAATGTAACTCCTCGGAGTCGCCCTGGCTTCCTCCCCAGGGAACTCGCTGCTCCCTGTGTCACGGGGGGAGCCTGAGCTTGCCTGTGCTCCTGGGATTGTGTCTCTGAGCGGGTGCTGCCTGCGCATGGCAGTGCCATGGGGTGGAGGGGCAGGGCGTTTCCGCTTCAGCCGCTTTATCTGTCCATTATCTGCACCTGAGCACTGCGAGGGGCGCTGTCCTCACACAGAGACCCCACTGCCACCTCCAGATGGCACTGTCACGGGGACACTGTCCCCTGTGCTGGCTGGCTGGGCCTCACAGGTACACAGCGTGCTTTGCTTCCAGAAGGTCCACTTCCAGAAGTGAGTTCAGAGTTGAGAGGGTTCCACCGCCTGAAGTCCAGGGTCAGTGGATAGGCAGGGAGCAGGTGCACTTCCTCTGTCATTCACCAGTGCTTGCACAGAGCAACTCGGCAGAGCGCAGCTACCAAGCATCGGTGACACAGTGGCTTCCAGGCTCCGTCAGGTCCCGACGGCCCTGTAGATACTTGGCTGCTAGGTAGGACTTTGAAAGACCATGACTGCCACAGGGAGGGTGAAGGTGTGAGCGCGCCACAGATCAGCTTGGTCCCCGCCTGGGCGTGGAGGATCTGCTCCTGCGCTTTAGGCCATCAGAGCTGAGAATGAATTGCTTGTGGGGTGATACTGGCCAGAGCCTCTACCGTTTTTCAGTATGTCCACTAACATTTGTTCAGACTTTAGCACGGTAGTGCTGGCACCGAGAGGAAAGGGGCAGGGAGCTGAGGGACAGAGAGCGAGCCCTGGTAGCCGCTGGTGGGTCCTGACCCTCGCAGTGGTGTGATAGGCCCGTGCCAGCGAGAGGCGCGGGTTAGTGGCCGAGGACTCTCCACGCTGGCTCGCCCTGACCCTCCTGTCAGTGTGCTTGGTGCCTTCCAACAAGAAATGCTGGAGAGCTGGGGATGTGGGTCTGTGGTAGAAGGTTTGCCCTGCTGGCTGACGTACACACGAGCATGGCGGGATCAGTGCCTTGCAGTAAGAGCTGGTGAATGAAAGAATTTAAAAAGGGCAGTCTAACAGAGAACTGCAGGGGAATTCTGGTCCTGAAAGTGAACCCCCAAACTGAAGATGTGGCCAGTGGGTCAGACAGGGCAGAGGTGAGGAACAGTGAACAGGACGCGAGTCAAAGGAGATGGACAAAGAGAGACCGGGGTGTGAAAGGCCTGGTGCGTGTGAGCTGATGTCCGCACGGAGGAAGGACGGAGTGGGGCACAAGCAGCCTTCGAGGAGTGAGGACCAACAGCCGTCCAAAGGGTGTGGGAGATGTCAGGCAGAAGTTCAGGAGGCACTGTGAGTCTGAAGAAGGAAAGGAAGAACTTGGAATGCTGTAGTGAAATTATTGCAAAAAAAGGTTAAAAATAGAGAAAAGATAGCTCAGAGGAACAAAAACGAGGCTGTGGGAAGAAGACACTGATGGTCCCGTGTTTTCCTGGGTACCTATTTCACGTCCTCGGTTTGGTGGAGGAGCCTCTCTCTGCTGCTTGTTCTGGGCCAGCGTGTGACTCACCACCAGGCTGAGGATGAAGGGGCAGGTATGACGTGCTGCCCTGACTCTCTCCTCTGACATCATCACGAGGCCAGCGGAGGAGGGGAATCCTGGGGAGCAGAGCCCAGGCGGGTCTGCGGCCCCAGGCTTTCTCTCACATATGCCAAGATCCTCGCCCGCTGTTGTCCACACCACTGTGTTTCAGACGTGGATTCTCACAGAGTTGACGATGGGAAGACGACAGGACCCAGAAGGTACCGTATCAGTAACCACATGTGGAGATTCTGTACCCAGAGAAAAGTATGTTGAAAGAAAGCAAAATCGCGATGTTTAGAAACCATCATTAAGTCAGAGGACTCTTTGCTGGCGGGGCTGAGAATGTGTGGAGGTGTTCTCTAGGTTGGAAGCCTCATCCTCTATGGAAAGAAGACTGCTCAGGACGAGCAGCCTGGGTGTCCATGGCAACACGCAGGAAGCCGCACCCTGAGGACCTGAGTTCTGGGAACAGAGATGGATGAGGACCAGGGCGGGGAGAGGCAGATGGACCACGGGGAGACTGGCCACGCAGCCTGGAGGGAGAAACCAGATAGGTGGAGGAGAAGGAGGAGGAGGAGGAGGAGGAAGAGTAGGGGGAGGAGGGGGAGCAGGGGGAGGAGGAGAGCCCTGCGGACCTGGGTGGGGAGAGGCAGACAGCCCAGAGGTAGAACAGAAAGCTCGGGAAGAGGACCAAGTGCACGTGGTGTTTGGTGCATGACAGCAGCGGCATTTTAATCTGGTGGGAAAAAGAGGCATCTATGGCGATTTGGGGACAACTGGCCAGACATTTGGAAAATATGTAGCTGGATCCCTCCCAAGTTTTTCCCCCAAAATAAAGTCCAGATGGCTCAGACCTAAAAATATAATGGAATTTTACAAGTATCAGAAGAAAACTTGGGGGGAATTTTTTATAATTTTGAGGGGGAATTGATTTTTCTATTTTTAAGTTAGACAGAAAGACCCGTATCTAGGAACATTCACTCACTTTTGGCTCAGCAGCCCTACGCCTAGGAAATGACACAGTGAATACGTTCAAGCATATGTTAAAGAGTCAGATGTAAAATCATCCTTTGAAACCTCGTCAGAGGAAGCCCATTATGCCCCTGACTGCATCCTGTGTGGCACCGCCAGGATGGTGTGCACTGGTGCTCCTGGAGAACATCCTCCGGGCTCGGCACGAGAGAAGGGAGAGGCAGAGTGGGCTGGAAAAATGAAGCTGGGCTCCCTTCTTTCAGAAAGGATCAACTCCTCTCGTGTGAGAAAGGAGGACGACACGGTGTTCTAGGTGAGAACAGGGTGTTCCGGCACCCTCAGGGTAGAGGCTGATGCTGAGGCAGGACGCAGAGCTGTCACCACAGGGAAAGGATTCGTAATTTCAACTATGCTAAAATCGAGACTGCTCTTAATAAAAAAAAGAAGATGCTATAAAGAAAGAAAATAGAAAGGCAGCAGAATGGAAGAAACCGTTTCCACACATACAACCAGCGGAGATCTCATGACAGAATCTGTAGAAGCCTGGTAGATTGTCAGGGAAAAGGCACCCACGAGAACGCTTGCAGTGTGTTTGGACGGAGCTTCCAAGGAGGAAGTCCAGATGTCTGAGAAGTGAATAAGATGTTATTCAACCTGAGTGTGACATCAGAGAAACCAAAATAGAGGCCATCTGAAATTTAGCAGATCACCAGCTAGACGGGCAGGCCCAGGCTTGCTGCTGCAGCTATGGCCAAGGACGGGACCAGGCACCCGTGGCTGTTGCAGTGGACACAGCAGGGCCGCAGCTGCAGCAGGAGGTGGAAGCTGCTGGTGGTTTTCTAGGATGTGGAGGTCATGCGCATTCTCCTTGGTGCTCGGGAACCAGAGGCACGCTAGGAGACCCACAGGATGTCCAGGAGAAGGGCCATCCATAACCCTCCCCCCTCGCCTGGATGCAGCCTGAGAACACGTCAGTGGGACGTGAGAAAGTGAGTGTCACCAGCAGGTGCACGTGCACACACACACACGCACACACGCACACACACGCACACACGCATACACACGGGAGTCAGTGTCACGGACGTGAAGGGAGCGAAGCACAGAGCACCGCACAGTTTGAGTCCTGGACCCAGATGGGCAGGTGGGGAGGGAGTGGCTTTCTCGTGACCAGCGGCTCCTCCTGGTGCAGCCTTGAAGTGAGGTCTCTGGTGGCTGCAGGGTGGTATTTCACCTGGTACTGTTAAATAGGCATTTTGTGCCCGTTTCTGTAAATTCACTGTGCTTCGTGAGAAGGCTGGGCAAAAGCTGCACCTGTGCAGGACCTGCGTGTAGGAACTGCTCCTGCAGGCGGTGTTACACCATCCCAGCTTCTCACACTAAAGCCCAGCCCTCAGAGGGGCCGGGCTCCGGGGGCTGAGGGAGAGTCCGTGGTGGAACCGGTGTCTTCCCGAGAAGGACCAGCGCCGTCTTTCTGCCGTGTGAGGACTAGCCCTGATTCTGACATGGTCTGAAAGCTGAACGCTTCAGGAGCAGTACTTTAGGAACATGGTACTTACGTTTGTTAGGAAAAGCTAGAGAGTCCTATGATTATAAAAATAAGCTAGGTTCTAATAGGTGCAGGCAGATGCTGAGAAAATTTGATTTGCTGTGGCTTCCTGAAGATGCTGGCCCTGTTGCTTGCAGGGGGGACACGGCCTGTCAGAGGCCACAGAGAGGTGGTGCCATTGGCTCAGGAGAGTCTGAGCCCCAGGCGTCAGTTCCTGTAGATCACACCTCTTGAGCTCATCCCTGTTCCCCAGTGGTTGTATTAGGCAGCTTTGCCACAGTGTGAAGGAGAGGAGACTCGGTTCCTGACTGGCTGGCTGCAGGGCAGAACATCATAGCGGAAGGGCGCAGTAGAGCAGAGCTTCGTCGTTCATGGTGGCCGGGGGGCCGAGGAGAGGAGCTGCGGCAGTGAGGAGAGGGTGAGGCGCCGCATGTAGCCCTCAAGGTTATGCGGCCCGCCCACACGTGGCCCACCCAGAGGTGCACAACCCAGTCAAGTCAACACTGCAGGCTCCACGCTCAGGGCCTTTGGGTACATGAGCTTGTATCTCCACTGCTCACAGGGAGTAGCTCTTTGCTGTACGGGTCAGGTCTGTGGCCCAGGGCACGGGGAGGATGCTGAGAGCCGCAGTGCCTGTGCCGGAGCTGGATGTGCTGTGTGCCACATGCCCTGTTGGGGCTTTCTGTGGCAGGACCCGTATTTGGGTCACCAGATGGAATGAAGTTATGCAGCTTCCATGAAGATTGGAAGAATCTGCAATCTTCTGCTTTGGTGCATGTGTGTGTGTGGGGGGGGGGGGTGTAGGTGAAAGGGCAGGTGTGGGTGACACAGGGTGACAGCACTTGCTTTCGTCTAGCAGCCCTGAAAGCTCCAGGTGTGCTCCTACTCTTTCCAGTCCAACCCAGCTTTCTGTGGGAGGATCTATGCCAGCGAGTGGTGCACAGCTGTGAGAAGCTGGTCTGCCTCCCCTACGTGAGAAAGTCTGCAGATCCCAAACCCTTCACCCTGCTCAGAGGCAGAGCCGATTTTCTGTGAACAAGCTAGGGCCCCAGCTCGGAACGACACACTGCTGTCCCTCCATGTCCCAGGAAGGTGGCGTCCTTGACCGTGGGTGACGTGGTGGAAAGGACAGGGCCTATTCTCTGAGCTCCGTCCTGCGGGCCACAGAGTGCCACAGGTGCCTGTTGCTTCCTCTCCTGCAAACCAAACCCCTCACTGAAGACTTTGAGAAATACAGGGGAGGGGCAGGCATAGCCACATTCCAGTGGCTTGATACCCACTCTGGTTCCTGGGCTCCGGTGAGGCTGGACGTGCCCCCTGAGCAGGCCCTGCAGACTGTCCCTTGCCTGACCAGGGAGCTCAGGAGTACCATCTCCTGCCTGGGAGGCCCTAGGCAGAGGAGGCAGGCCCGGCCACAGCTAGACGCTTAGATGGCTCTGGCCAGAGCCAGAGAAGCCAGGCCCTGCTTCCTGGAGGCAGCGGGAGGCCCACCGCGCCTGTTTGTGTACAGGGAGGCTGGGTTTACATGTCCAGACCCAGTGAGTCCCTCATGGGGTTTCAGCCCTTGGAATGGGGTACAGTTGACCGTCCTGAGGGGAGGAAGGGCTGTGGTGAAAAGAGGGCTCCAGGGTGCTTTTGTCCCCCCTGGCTGAGGCTCTGCCCTTAGGGAAGCCCCACCATTTTCCCCTGGGCCTCCCCTGGGCTGTGGTGTTAACACGGGCACTCAGAGTGCCGGGGAGGCATCCGTGGTGGGACACAGCTCTCCCACGGCACCACTGGGTTCTGTGAGCTGAGGTCACTGCTGCTAGGGACACTAAAGGCTGCTGTCCACTGCCACTGTGGTGGCGCCTGCTGGAATCCTCCTCCCTCCGGGGAGGTAGTGGCTCCCTGTGGCCAGAGGCGTTGACACTGTGCAGCCGGGGCCCCCAGTCTCTGTGGATGTCAGGACTCTGGCACCTCTGCAGGGCAGTCTCTGGAAAGCAAGGCAGAAAATCAACTTTTTTCCATTTGGGGGATTTTCCCCCTAAATTATTGTATTTTCTAATTAATTCAGTATTTATAAAGATTAGAAAACTTTTAAGAAACAGTAAACAAGCCAGTGATGGCCTCGACGCACGTTCATCTGCGTCACTCTACCTTGAGGGGGCAAGCCACTGGGCCCCCTCCCAGAAAGTGGGAACTTTACCCACTAGCCTTTGTGTCCAAACAAAGACCTCTTACTCTAAAATAGCAATTCTTGAATAGGCAGCTTCCCTCTCTCTGGGCCGTTCTGCCACCGCGAGGTGCCGTGGCCTTAAAGACCGTCCCTGGGAATAGTTGCAGAAAGCGGTCCTGCTATCCCCGCCTGAGTTGGAGCTTGGCCTTGCCCAGGACTTCGGGATAAGTGATAGTCCTGGCCAAGAGCCACATGTCCCATGGCACATGAGTGGGTGGCATGCCTGCATTATCTCACCATCCCTGTGTGTCCCCTGCCCACCCCATCCCCCAGAAAGAGGCAAGTCCCTGTTCCTGCCCTGGGTGAGCCAGCCTTCAGCTCTGCCTCAGCAGCAGAACTCGGTGTGACGGGCCCGGGTCTCCACAAGCGCCTGCCTCCCTCATGGGACAGTGCCTGTGTCTCCTGTGCAGGGATCCTGTCCCTGAGAGGCAGAGTGGCTGGGTGCCGGGGGCCGGGCCTCCCGAGGCTTCAGCCGGTGGCTGTGGGCCCTGGCCGGGGTCTGTCAGGGTGGGGTGGCGGCACAGTACCAGCCTTCCACTATTTACTAGCTTGCTTTCGTCCTTTTCTGGTGCCAGAGAGTGTCACTTGGGAATTTATACAGCCAATTAGCCATGTAGCTTAAGGCAGTTAATGGCTGGAGTGCGAGCCCTAGCTCAAACGTGGGCTGGCATTCAGGCAGTGGTGCCTTTGCTCCTTAGGGGAGCAAGGATGGCAGAGGGGCTGGGCCCAGAGATGCTCCACAGAGCACCCCAGGTGTCATGGATTTCTGGTAATGTCTTTTCTTAGGAAGGAACGCTTTCATGTTTCAAACAAACAAACAAAAAGATCTGACGTTGGGGGCTGCGGCCCAGTTTGATGCCGGCTGTTGGCACAACCCCACGGCATTTCCGGATACAATCTCTAGGTTATACTACCTGCTGAGCATTTCTTTTCCAGAGCCCCCCGTGCTTCTGGGGCCCCAGGAGCATCCACAGCAAGTGGCCAGAGGAGAGTGACCTGAGCTGTCCCTGTCTGCGTGATCCTCAGTCCCACCTCTGTGTGGCATTGCAGTTTCTGTGTACGTGGAGACCAGCCGCAGCACCACAGTCCCTGGGCCTGGCAGGGTGGAGCCTGGGGCCGGCAGGTCCAGCAGTGGCTTCTTGCGTGTGCTAGCCACGCCAGACCCCTAGAGGACAAATCACAATGACAAAGGAATGCTTTTCCTGTGCCTGTGGCAGTCAGAACCAGGGGCCTTTTGGGTTTTCAAATGCCGTGATAGAACTACTAAAGGCAGGGGACAGAGCCTGGGTAGGTGAGCCAAGGTTTATGAGCCGCTCAGTCATCAGATGCCAATTTTGGTGCCACATCCCTGGCCTGCAGACATTGTTCTGTCTCTAGTCCTCATGTAGAGAGCGAGTGATTTCTGAGACCTCTGTCTTCCTCCTGGGAACGTGCTGGTTGATTTGGAGCACGCTGTGAAGTGCGGCTGCGGACTGGTGAATGACTGGGCAGCGGCCAGGGGTCATCCGAGGTGAATCCAGTGCACGTCCTGAGGCTTCTCCATGTCTCCCCGGCTCTACCGCGGCGCTGCGGGTCCCTCACAGGCAGCATGGGCTCTGTCGCACTCCACGGGTGTGTGTGTGTGGGGGGGGCAGGCGGCGGCGGTGGTGTGTGCCGAAGGCTGAATTTTCTCAGTCAGTCCCCGCCCCAGGGGCTGCTCAGACCTGGCGGTCTGCAGGGGCAGAGACGAGGGTCACAGCTCCCTCCCGTAGCCATCACTGGGCCTTCTGGATGTTTTCAGAAAATTGGCTGATGCAGTTTGCTCTTGATTCAAGCCTCTTGCGTTTGTTATCACACGAGGTGAACAGCGTCAGCCAGGCCCCATGGCGTGTGCCTGTAGTCCCAGTATCTGGGAGACCCAGGCAGGAAAGCCACTGGAGCCCAGGAATTCGAAGCCAGTCTGAGCGAGGTAATGAGACCTCTTGTTAACAAAACAAGACAAAGCATAGTATAATGTGACAATGTTTTGTGTTCCTTGTTGCTTCGGCCTAGCCAGCAGAGAAAGAATGCCTCACCGTCCTGGTGTGAGGGGCTTCTCCTGGAGAGCTGGCCTGTGCCACGCGGGCCCCTTGGCTTGCTGTGTCCTTGGGAAACAGTAGGCATGGTGCCCGAAGATGCCTCCATCTCCGCTGGCCTTGCTGAAGGGGGGGTCAGGGCCTGCGGTGCTGCGCTCCTCTGACCTGGCCGGGCCTGGGGCCGTGTGACCGCGGCTGGCTGGCTGGTCACAGGCAGCCACAGTCCCGGTGCAGCAGCCCTTCGGCAGCGTTCGTGTTTCCAGGGAAGCAGAGGGTTCTTGCTGTTCCTATTTCTGTCTCCCTTTTATTCCTTGCATGCATGCAAGAAATGGGTGTGCCTCTGACAGGGGAATCTGGCTGCACCAGAACCCTCCGGCTCGCTTCCACGGCCACATTTGTCCTTCAGAGGATCAGATGGTGTTTTGAAGCTCCTGTGGATGGGGCCGGTTGCCGCTTGCCAGGGGCCGCTGCTTTCCCCCAGACTGAGTGGTCCAAGAGCTGAGCTGTGCTCTCCCCCTCCGAGGTGGGGGGCCTGCCCGGTTTGCCTGCCCTCCGTGTGTGCTGTGGCTGCCGCCGCCTTCTTTATACACCAGCTCTGCTGCCCTCCTCATTCCCCAGGGAAGATTCTGCACGCTGGCAGACATTAATGAATTCTAGCAAAACTGCTTTTTAATGACACTTTTCTGCAGATGATCTTGAAATAGTAGATTGTATTGAGGCATTCCTGTGGTGAAACGTGGTTATTAGCATGGGCCTTGGCTGCTCATGCCTGCGCTTCCTCCTTGGCAGAAGCCTGGGCGCCGGCCTCCGTATCTGTGCTTCGAGAATGTTTCCGTATTAGTCATGTTTCCTGCTGCTGGGACAAAGTACCTGGCACCCACAGCTTAAAGGAACACACACTTATTTTGGATCATGGTTTTAATCCGTGGTTAGCTGGCTCCCACGTGTAGATGACATGGGAGCTGGGTAGGGGAAAGCTTCTCACCCCATGGCAGCCAGGAAACGGACAGAGAAGGGAGGGGCTGGAACAAGAGTACACCTTTCCAGGCCACACCCCCAGGTACCAGGCTCCACCCAGGCACACCTCTGAAGAGCGAAGTCAGCCAGGCCCTCGCCCATGGACACGTTGACAGAGCGGCATGGCTCCTTCCAAACACATGAGGCTTCTGGGGTCACTTTGGTCCAGAAAGATTCACAGATTTGAGATGAGGGAGCCCCACAGTACTTAGAGTTAAGATAAACTTAGATTTAGTAGTAATAGTCATGTATTTTCCCATAGGTACTGGTGATTGTGTGGCATAAATTGTTTGGTTACTACTTTCAGATGTGTAATTCTACCCCTCAGTCCATCCTGTCTCTGACAAGCAGAGTGTATGGCTGTCAGAACAGCACGGAGCACACGGGAGCGCGGACCAGCGGCTCGGTGCGGCCTGCCTTCCGTCCTCGTGGAGGCCGTAGATTGCTCTGGTGCTTCCGATCAAACGTGTTTCTGAGCAGAGTTATCTTACCCAGCTGTCCTAGAAGCCGTAGCTTATCGCTGTTCGGATTTAATCCAGGCCATCTGTTCTGCCTCTTCCCGTTTATTTTGAGGCGCATCACAGGAAAGCTGTTTCTTGGCACGTCTTCCTTGGAGAAAGTACAAAAGGGAAAAGAAGGAAAGTATGTCAGAACTTCAGACGTCGTCTTGTCCGTGCGTTGTGCATGAATGATTCAAAGTTACGCTACACTCAGCATTTAAAGACCCAGTGCTTATTATCCCATCTTAAAAATAAATTCGCAGACACCCAAGAAGCAGGCCAAACCGTACATTCATGTCCTCTTCATGGTGTGGCCTTCACTAACATCCGGCAGGTACCTTCTTTCTTTAACTGTGATTCTAGTCAGTATTTTGTCTGGAGATTTGTAGTGGTAAGTTGTGATAGCGTGTAACGCATATACTGTATTGATAGCTGGTAGTATAACACAAATGTGTGTTGTGGTGGTCAACTTTCCCTTACAGTAACAGAACACCTGTGAGGCGAAGAGAAGCGTTTGGCGTACAGTTGTGGCTTTGGCCCAGTGATGAGCCAGTATGTCATGGTGCAGGCGTGTGATGGAGCAAACCCCTCACTCAGTGTTCAAGAAGTAAAGGAGGCAGAGGAGGAGAAAGGAAGAGAGGGCAAAAGGAGAGGACGGGGCTGGGGTCCCACCGTCAGCTATAAGAACGCATCCCCTTAGTGATCTAAAGAGCTCTTGATAGTTCCTACCTCTTGGAGGTCCTACCACCTTCCAGTGGCACTGCAAGCTGGGAACAAAGATGTCAAGACAGGGCCATAGGGGGCATTCCACATCCACGGTATAGCAGTGGGTGTGTGGGTGTGTGGAGGAAGGGCACAATGGTTAAGGCACTTGCTGTGGGTCCAAGCCAGCCTGGCCTACATAGTGAATTCAGGACCAGGCTGGGCTACAGAGTGAGACCCCATCTCAAAAAAGTAGCAGTGCTATGCAAGTAACGATCCAACTGTACAGTGAGTGTTTAATATAAAGAATTCTTACAGTAAGTGACACACTATTAGCTGCTGTCAAGATACCCTCACCCCTTGCCCTGAACACACGTATGCCATCATTTTTGCCACTTTCTGAGGCAGTTCTGGAAGTCTTATCTGTGTCTGTGGGTTGGGATCAAAATTACAGGGAACGCTGCTGCTGAGTGCTGTCTGAGGGAGAGGCCGGCCAGTGGACATGCCAGGCTGTATCCCCGTCCACCTCGGTCACTGGGTCTGGTCCATTGTTACTTGGTCCTCTCCATGAAGTCAAGCGGGCTGTGGAAGGTCAGTGTTTTGTGTGGATTAGGGGCATCCCCGCAGCCGTGACAGTGCAACTAAAACCCCTCGGGGGAGAGGACTCCTGGAGCATGGCAAGAACAGCAGGATGAAGGTGTTGGAAGCACAGGTCTCGAGGGGGATTCGTGGCAGTGTGTCTTTTACTGCAACATAGTTTTAAAAATCATTTGTGGTATTTTCCAGCCCACCTTGTAACTGGCCTGTTTTTGTTCTGAAGCCACATGAGGCTCTTCCATCCAGAAATGAGCTTATCTTTACCCAAAACTTATCTTTACTACCAGATAATACTGCAAACCGGGGTGTGCTTGTGATTTCTGAAAGACAGCAGAAATTGCAGTGGGGGCTGGCTAGGATCAGCGATGTCCTTGGAACCCAGGGTCTTACACCCACATATGCTGCTGCAGCCTCTGTGGCAGGTCACTTGGTGGATGGCCAATCAGGACTGGGCAGGTCTCATCACCCAGGATGAGGGGGAAGCTCTGGCTCAGCAGGGCCACTCCTTCCACAGCTGGGCCTGGCACTTACCGCACAGGCTCCCTGGCCAATGGCGTTACATTTCCTCATCAGTTTTGTTGAGTGGACGTCAGCAAGGCCTGGTTTGCGTGATGAGTACTCATTTCAGGGTGGGTCTCTGAGAAGATAAAAGAACTCAGAAAGAATACACATGTGTGTAAACTGATTATGTCCAGTGCATTTTTCAAACCTCATTTTCGGAGTATTCTTTTATTAAGGGAATAAGCAAGCTCTGCAGATATGCTGCTCCCCTTGGCTTTGAGGTGGAGGGAGGAGTATGTTCTGTCCCCTCCATCCCAGTGTTTGAGGAGTCCCGAGTGTGCCCAGCCAAAGAGAAGTGCAGGGTTTTATGTTCTGAAGAGATCTGGAGAAGACTGAGATACCCCCACAAAGGGCAGAAGGTGGAAGGTCCCCTTGGTCAGCATGGGGGATGACGGCGATTTCCAGCCTGATTGGTTTGAGAGATGCCCTGAAGTTCTGGTGTTGCTGGGTAGCTCATGAGGTGTGACTTTGGGGGCCATACCTGGTTCCTGGCACCTTCCTCTCTGCCTCTTACTTGCTTGATCTACCTTCTGGCTCCACCATCTCCTGCCATATTTCTGCATTGGAGCCCACCAGCCTTGCACCAAACTCTGAAACCATGAGCCAGAATAAACCTCTGCCTCCTGTATGTTCTGTATGGTGGCATTTCATTCCAGTCATGGAAAACTGACCAGTAAAATCAGCAAGTCCAGTAAGCCGAGGATTAGCACTCCTGGGAGCCGAGCAGAGAGCAAGGCAATCTGTCCAGGCGAGTAGCCCCCTGCTGTCAGGGCTGTTGCTGTGGGCACAGGAAAGGCCACCTCACTGCCAATCTGGGAAGGGGAAAAGCAGGGCGAGGGAGAGAGGACACTTCTCAGCTCTGCTCACTCAGTCCGTGTTTGGACACAAATGTGGCAGAAGCCACGTGTTGTCACTGGGCTCTTCACCGTATGGGTCTGGGTCATGTGCACGGGGTATAACAGTGACCGCAGGGCCCTGGCGGCACCTAGGGAGGGCACAAAGCACCTGGTGGCACCATGAGGAGTTTCCTGTCTCGTGCATGGATGTTCTAAGACTCTCTTTTTGTGATGTTGGGGTAAAGACTGCTGCCCACCTGTGGGTGTGGGGACACCAGGTTGGGAGGCACAGGCCTCTGGGAGCATCGCCTGGGCCTGCCATCTGGGAGGTCTCTTGAGCAGAATGTAGTGCAGCCCAATAATGGTGGGCTTGCGGTGACTCTGCGTGCCCAAGACAAGCATATCAGTTCAGTTCCAGTTGGCACCTGCCTGTTGTCTGGCCTCTTGGTGTGGTGTGCAGGTCTGTGTCTGTCCCTCAGGAAGGAGTGCTGATACTTACCTGACCATCCAGATGAGCAGTTTTTAGGAAGCTCTGCACTTCTCAGGGTCCTAAATACTCCCTGCCTGTTGGTATCAGCTTCCTGAGCCTGTGATGAGTAACAAAAGCATGAAGGAATTCTCGCTTGTCAGAGAATGCATCAGCCAGCCGAACTGCCACTTCCTAACATGGTGCTTTCTTGGTCACAGTCTCTATGCTTGAAACAACAGCTGTAGAGTTTTGCTGTCCACTCAGCTCGGTTTCTGGAGCACAGGGTGCAGGGAAAGGAGCGTTACTGGCTGTCACAGGAGAGCTGCTGGCCTGTCCTCAGCTGGAGGCGTCATCCCGCAGGTGGGAGTGCACGATGTGTTCAGACACAGGTCAGATTCAGAGAGCCACCCTGCTGGAAGAGGACGGGTGCTGGCCCAGAATCCCCACCAGGCCTGCTCACACACGTGCAGGAGGCTGGTGAGGACCAAGCCCACTGAGCTCCCATGATCACAGTGGACATGCTGGTTGAGCACACTGTAAGCTAAGGCAGGGGACCCCAACTCCCAGGCTGTGGACTGCACTAGTCAGTGGTTTTGGAGGGACTGGCCGTCGGGACAGGCAAGAAGTTAGCAGGAGGTGAGTGCTGCCAGGACCCACTCCTACCACGATGGTCCTGTCAGGCTCGACGCCTCCGCTGAGTGACAGGAGGCGGGGCTGTGCTGCTGCTGGCTGTTTGGAGGAGCCCTCTGACAACCCACAGAAGAAGCACACCTCCGTGCCGTCTTGGGTGAATGGCCTGCAACTAAACTTGTGTCTGGTGTTGAAAAGGTCGGGGACCCCTCATCTAAAGGACCACAAACGCTGGAGTCGCAGTCGCCGTGTGTGGCCACCGCCTCTCCTTGACCTGTGAGCCCTGGTGGCAGCATCCTTCTCAGCCCTGGGCATTATCTTGCCCCTTCCAGGCTTGGACTGGTGTCCAGCACCCTGTCCTGAGAAATGCCCTCCCCGCGTGCAGGGCGAAATTGCCTTTGCTGAGCTCCGCGGTCACTGTACACCCCGTGCGTGTGACTTGACCCCAGACGGCCCAGGCCCAGTGTGGCTGCGTCCGCCTGCTCGTGTCAGCAGTCTCTTCTGGGGCCCTGGGGCCTCCAGTTTGAGTCTTGCTTCCTGCAGCTTCACTTTTGGCTCCTTGCTGTGCGTCCATCTCTCTGCAGCCTGTTTCTGCGAGAGGTTTATGCCTTATTGCTGGCAGGTGCGGGGCCATACCTCGCATCCTGGCCGTGCCTGTGAGCTGAAGGAGAGGCCTTCTGCCTGATTGCCCACATGTCCCTGCCAAGCACAGCTGCCACCGTGGACCAGTTTGCAGCCTGAGGAGCTGGCGGAAACTTTGTACTTTACACAATTGCTTAAGTAGTACACTGTGGTGACTGGCATTTGGACTGTGCTGTTGGGGATTACGGTTACACACCTAAACTTCGGTAAGTCACCTCAGCAAAAGGAGAGCTGCCTGATAGAATTAAGATTTCTGGACCCTTCACTAAAGACATTATCTGGTATGTGAGGTCCAGGAATGTGGATGCATGTGCAAGATATCTCACGGTGTGTCTGCCGTGCCATGGGAAAGCTTGATAGAAGATTTGCTTTCCAGAAGCTGCCCCAAAGCCGGTGTGAAAGGGAAGAATGACAAAGGAAGCAGGTGTACATGTGTGGAGGAGGGAGCCAGGGGGCTGGCTTAGGATGAGGCCCCAACCAGGCAGACTCAGGACGCTCCAAGTCCTCCTCTAAAAGTCTCTTAGGAAAAATGTATCAGCGAATCTGAAGTTTTTTCTTAGTACATAATGTAGGCAGCACCACCATGATTTGTCTGAAATTTCCTAAATAAGCTAGCTTTCTTATGTGTGAGCCAGCGAGGAGGAGGCTGGGTTATGAGTGAGCCACTGTGTAGGGTCTCTGGTAGAGCCTCCCTCTCGTGTGCGGGTGGCGATGGGCCTGTGTGGAGAGTCTCCCTCTTCTGTGTGAGTAGTGGTGAGCGACCTTGGGGTTCCTTAGGCACAGTTTAGGTCAGGACATCTGAACTTTGCTCATGCCCACAAAGAGCTCCATGTTCTAAACGCTTTCAGTGTATCGTGCCCACTGGGGAGCTTTTAGGCAAGCCTAATACCCAGCCACGCTCCAAATCATGACATCAGGTGCCCTGGAGGCCGGGCCCAGCACCTGCCTCTTACAGGCCCCGCTGGCCCCGTGTGCCGCCAGTTTGGAGCTCAGCTGGAAGCGGACCACCGCGCCCTGCTCATCCGGGATTGACGTGAGCCCACTCTCAACCTAGGGAAGGCAGCAGACTTCCGGGGTGCCCTCTTCGGGTTGGTTTGACACGTTCAACGTGTTTTCGTCTGACTTCCAGCTTCTCCCAGGAAAGTCGCGCGGCCACGCTGCAGTAATTGGAGGATAAAAATGAACTTGCACACGTGCGGCTGAGGGTACGATTTACGGCTGTGGGCGAGGTCTGGAAGCTAACGGGCCTGTCATCGTCACGCCGCCAGCTCTGGTTAAGCGGAATTGCAGCAGGAAGGGCCCCGTTCATTCGCAGTGTGCGCTCCGCCAGTGGAGGTTGCGTTCTCGCGTGTCTCGGGTGCATGACTGAGGACGTGTCCGTCCCGCACGTTGGCTCATTCGGTTAGCGTGGCAGATCTGAGAGGAGGGAGCCGGCACGGAGCTGCGGTCAGTACCCCCACAGCCTCCGGCTCCGAGCCGTATGGATGAGATCTTGGCGAGGGCCGTGCGCCCCAGACAGTCGGGCTGGACTTTGGTGCTGGTGGCCGGCTCCGTGGGCCATGAGTGCTGTGGCCGCAGCCTGCAGCTCAGCCCAGCAGCCGGTGTATCCTTAATGGAACCCTCGGCGCGTTCTGATGCCCACGGATGCCTAATTTCTTTTGCAGCTCTCTTTCTCAGATGCGATTACTGTAGTAAAATTTGGCTTGGGAGGATGTGGTGAGATTTATTGTAGGCTGTGCCTTCGCTCCTCGGTGGGGAATGGCTGGTGTGTTAACCGCCCTGGCACACCCAGGCCTGTGCTCTGCGTTCGTGTTCCAGCCCGCTGACCTCCCTCCCTGTCCCTCACGGTGGGACTCGTGGTCGGCCCCTCTGTCCTCACCCTGCGGTGCTGTGCGGCAGTCCTGCCTGTCTGGGTCGTGTGTGAGACGACGTGGCCAGCTGCGGTTTGGGAAGCCTGGGCGTGATACCTCCTTTCCGCTTGGAGTGCTCTTGAATAGTACGTGCCGCACAGGATTCGGCCAGCCCCCACCCCAGCAGTTCTCACCCCCGGACCAGGTGGCCGCGCCTGCTGGACCTGGGGACATGGTCCGTGTATGCTGAGTACCACAGCCACAGTGTCTAGGGGCTGCCTCACAGCCTGCAGGACGGGCACGCTCCCAGTTGCAGATGGCGCAGGCTTAGACCTCCTCAGTCACCGGAGGTCCAGGGCCAGTGACTTAGCTCCTACGGCACAGCTCCTTTTGGCCGTTTTCCAGGGGAATGTGGAGGCTTTCTTCTGCAGTTTCCATGGCAACTGGCCTGTTTCCCAAGAGAGCTCTGGAGCCCTGCTGTGTTTGCTCCTGTCAGGCAGAGCTAGAGGGCAGCCCGTCATCCCGTGAGCCCTGGCCCGGCACAGGCAGAGTTGCTTCCCAGCTGGACCAGGGCCTCTGTGCACGTCTGTGTGGAGACAGAGTGCTTGGGCTCAGATGCCAGGGAATGCACAGGGAATTTTACCCAAGGCATAGAACCAGCCTCTGCTTTCTTGCACCCAACTCATTACCAACAAGAGACAAAGGATTAATTTTGATTCTGAACAAAACTCTGATGCGGAATTCTGTCTTCCTTGTCATAGATTTTCTCGTGGGACTTTCCTCTGTGTGCGTCTCTCAGGCTGACATGAGGAAGCAAGCCCTGCTTCCCCAGGGAATGGGAAAGGCTGATGCCCCAGACCCAGTGCATCTGCGTGCTTGTCCTCACCAAGGCTGCACACATGTGACCTCACTTCACTGTCCGGGTGCCCTGAGATGATGGGTCCCTGTCCTCGAGTCACAGGAGGGAGCAGCAGAGGAGGAAGGCTGGGTGACCCAGGTTTCATGGGGAGTCAGACATGGGTGTGAGTACTGAGCACTGGTCTCTCAGGAGCTGTCTGATCTCCAAGGAGGGTCCTGCTTGGGTGGGTAGTGTGGCCTTCCGAGGTGGCGTGTCCAGGGGTGCCCTGATTGGTACCCAAGGTTCCCCATGTCCAGGAAAGAGCGCTCTGAGTACTTAGGAGAGTGAGTTCTGCCCTCTGGTTGGAGCTCATGCTCACTGGGGAATTCGCCTCTGAAGATCTGAGGGGAACTTAAGGGTGAAATTTCTCAGCACCAGCACTTTCTCCTGGACTACTGTCATAGTGGTGCGGGCTTGTAGCAGCCTGGGTGCCAGGTGGAGAGCAGTGCGCGCCCTGGTTGAGTTGGCTAAGCACCTGGGGGACATGCATACTTGGTGCCTCTGTCCAGCCCCTCACAGGTGTGGAGAGGTAGCTGTGCTGTGCAGTGGGCCGTGAGTACGTTCACAGTGGAAGTAGCCAACTGAGCAGCCTTAGTGCCATCACCAGTCTCTGTAACCCTTCATAGGACAGCACCCAGCATCTCCCCATTGGGTGCAAGAAACAAATTCTGTATTTTTATTAACAGGCAATGCACTAATGAAGGTTGTTATCCAGGCCCTAAATTGCAGTTATCTTGGATGATAGTCAGAGAAAATTACAGATTTAAGGTCATGGTTAACCCATGACATTGCCGAGACCCTAGGTCAAGATGCAGAAAAGCCAAGCTCACTTGTCTACCCCTGCAGGGCACAGCTTCAGCTTCTCATTGCTGCAACCTTCCTACTGAGCTCAGGCATACTATGTCGACATTGTAGAGGTAAAAATGATTCTTGATCTCAGGTAAGCAAAGTAAACAAAGAAAAATGGAGCGAAAATGTGCTTCAGTCAGAACCTAATAAGAGAAGCCATGACTACCTGTCCAGGAGGTGTATGTTCTTGGATAACCAGAGGGCCCCCCTTGAAGCATAGAGAATATATGGCAGTGTATGTCCTTTGAGGCACGTGATCCTTGCCCATGGAGTCAGGGCGTAACACCCCGGGCAGGCTCTGGTGATGTGGCAGGGGGAGAAGCATGACAGTGATGAAGGACAGGCTCCTGGGGAGTGGGCCTCTGGGGACAAGCTGCTGTGGCAGGCTCTGCTCTGTCGCTACTGGTCTCTGTCCCCTTATTGGAGGGTCCTTGCCTCTGAGACATCCCCCAAGGGGCCGCAGGAAACAGAAGTAGGGTGGGCTCTGCTCAGTAGACGCATGGAGACCCCACTCAGTGTTTTCCAGAGTATCTTCCACAGAAAGACCACAGCACATGCGGGGAAACTAAGGGGAAGAAATGGGACCGAGAAATGGGCCGCTCTGCTCAGGAAAGAGCTTGGACGTGCCAGGGCGGCCTGGGCATAGGAAGTGCCACACTCTGCGTCCCTGTGGGGTCACCTAGGTGTCCCACCCGCCAGTGCTGTGGGGGCTGGCTGGTGCTGCACCCTCGCCTGTCCTTTCCTGTGCACGAGTTCTCACAAGGCACATGCCCTTGCACTCAGGGCCTTGAGCCCAGGGTGGCCTGTTCTCCAGAAACATAGCGACTGTCACCTGCCCACACCTGTCTCCCAGCTAGGCACACTGCGGCTTGGCACTGGGCTTCCCTGGGGGCTGGTCCTAAGCAGCTTGAGGACCACTTTCTCCTCTTATGGATGAGGAAACTGAAGAGGAGAGCAGCTTGCCCGGCTGCAGGGACCGGCCAGACCCTGTGCCTGGGGGTCCCTGTGCCACGGAACAGGAAGAAGCAGCAGCCGGAGGGTGTTGAAGCCTTCACAGCCACTTCTGGTAGAGGGCTGATCATTTGTCTAGAGTCCTCCCCATGCCTGGGATAGGAAGAGGTTCGGGCCTGGTTTCTGGGAGTCAGTCCTTCTCTACTCTCAGTGACTGTCTTGTCAGGTTGATGTCTTGTTGGGTTGGTGTCTTGGCATTTGGAAAAGTGCTCTAGAAAGCCAACGTAGATCATGAGCCATATTTTGTTAAACGATGCTGACCAAGACAGGTGCCCTGTTGCCTTGGAGATTGGTGGTACGGGCACCCAGGGTTCCTCATGATCCTAGGGCAGCTGGTGGAGGAGGTAAGACGCAACCCCAAGGGCAGCTGGGAACTTTGCAGTGGGCCTGGAGGCTGTGTCCCGACCTTGGAGAGCAAATACTTGGGATCCATTCAAAAGGCCACAGACTTTCTTCCTCCTCCTCCTCCTCCTCCTCCTCCTCCTTCTTCCTCTTCTTCCTCTTCTTTCTTTTTCTCCTTATTTTTTGGCAGATGGATCTTCAGTTGTTAAAATACTTCCAGAACCTTCAGGACCTGTGGAGCACCTGTGCTCTGCAAGGGTCTGATGGCAGCTGAAGTAGCCAGCAGCTGGCCTTACCCTCGTGGGGAGGCTGGGAGTGGATGGCCTCTTGTTCTTGGAAGTCCCAGGAATCCTGTCTCCCTCCAAAGTCCTGGACGCCTTATAGGTTCTTTCTTGTGCTCAACCCAAATTTCACAGTGTGACCACATTCTCTTGGGCGTCTTCTGAACTTGGGGAACAGCATCAGGGAGCCGTGAAGAGGCCAGTCCAACTCTTGTTCTGTCCCGTGCCAGCACACTGCTGTACTCCATGTGCTCTTTGGGCTGCGGTACCCCCACGTGCAGGATGGGGTGTCCCGTCCTGAGGGGCCCCTGAGCACTGCCGGCTTCTCGACTGCCCTTCCCCCCCACCCCCCATCGCCCTGCCCCCGGGCATGCCTGGGCTGGCCCTGTCTCAGGCAGGGAATCCAGGACCCTTAGTTCTCACTGTCCCAGCAGCCCTGGAGATACTATGCAGGTGTCTGGGTGAGCCTTGTAACTGGGCCGTCATTTGGACCATCTGAATGAGCAGGAGCCCAGGATTTCCTGCAAGGTTTAGGGAGAATCCTGTTCACCTGGGGAGCTCAGCTTTTACGTCAGCCCCAAGCTCCTTCTTGCCTTTTTTTCTTGAGGCACGGTCTCACTTTGGTAGTTCAGGCTGGTTCTGAACTCACTGTGTAGCCCAGATGGGCCTTGCACTCATGGCAACTCTCTTGCCTTAGCCTCCCGAGTGCCGGGATAGCAGGTCTGCACCACCATACCCAGATTACATGGTGTTGGGGAATTGAATCCAGGGCTTTGTGCTTTCTAGCAAATGCTTTAACCGCTGTGCTATTCCTCCAGCTCCTCCTTCATGCCCTTTTAAACGGCATTTTCTGTAGTTTCTGTCACCCTCAAAGCTGCACAACCAAAGAGTAGTGGGTGGGCATGCATCAAGTACTAAAAGGCACATCAGTCCCATAAGTGTGAACATGCAGGTGGTTCACCCTGTGAGGAAGAGGCCAGGAGGAACCAAAGCCCTTGGGCCTGGAAGTGTAGTGTTTGCCCCACATACCTGCAGGTCTTAGGCATTGCCAGGTGTCTGCCATGACCAGCACTCGCCACCAGGGGTGGCTACAGAGGGTATCTGGCTGGCAGTGCTGACCATGGGAAGAGGGCTCACGTGGGCAGGCGTGAAGGCTTCCTGGAGGCACCCTTCTCATCCTGTGGAGAGGGCTGCGAACTCAGAGGTGGAAACCCAGGGCCAGCGGTAGAGCTTCTGGGAGAGGTCACTTGGGGTCAGATCTGGAGTTGTGTGGTACCTGGGAACTGAGGCTCTGGGAGGGCCCCAGAGTAAATCCTGGGTGGCTGCCTGCCTCCTGGAGATGCCAGTCTTCCCCTGTAAAGTGGGAAGTGTGAATAAAAACACGCGATACCTAGGGTTGGGCGAAAGTTGGGGTGGGCTGTGTGTACAAAGCATTTAGTTTTGGATCTGGTCTGGAACAATCACTTTTTGAAGCTTTTTTTTTAATTAAAGAGAAAAATGATTGCTAGAATAGGTGCCAAATGTGGAGATTAACTTTGCACCTTTAAAGTTGGCAGCAGCAGTGTTTCAGATCTACTTCATGTTAACAGGAAGCTACGGCAAACACATACAGAGGTCGCTTGGCCAGGCCTATGTTCCTGGTAGCAGTACTTAAAATCAAACATGTTTGATATTTGATCAAAATAGGAAATTTGGACCCAACTGATGTTGCCCTCATGGCTTGGTTATAGGAAGGATGTCATGCAACTGAATGTGCTTCTGTCCTTATTTATGTAATGCAGTTTTTTTGGTCATTTGTTCTTTTTTTTTAAGGCCTATCAAGTCATCTATCATCTACCTACCTATCTACCTACCTACCTGTCTATTTTTGTGGTGTTGGGAATTTAACCCATGGCCTCATGCGTGCTAGGTAAGCATTCTAGCACAGACCTACGTCTCCAGCACTCTTTATTTTGAGACAGGGTCTTGCTGATTTGACCAAACTGGCCTTGAACTTTTGGTCTTCCGCATCAGTGTCCTGAGTGGCTGGGGTGACAGACAGGTGCTGCCATGCCCTGGTTCATTGTGTTTTATTCACCTGGTTTTCTGGCACACTTAACAGTAAGCACGACTTCTTGGGAAGGCGGAAAGGCACCTCCTCTGGGAAGGGTGGTGGTGGCCTTTGTGTTTGCAGTCCCCCAGGAGGACGTTGCGTGGCAGAGACGCATCTGTGCTGTCCTCCTCTTCTTCCTCCTCTGGTTGAAATGGTTTGACTGGTGCTGTGGAGGGAGTTGCTCTTGTCTGTCTGAAGAGGGAAAAAAAAACAGCATTTCTTGCTTTGTTTATAACGATTTGAAAATGCAGTGATGCTCCCCTTGCTTGCGCCGGTGTACATCTTACTGGTGTACATGCTTCTGGTGGTACCAACTTTCATCCCCAAAGAAACAGGGGGCAGGGCCTGCTTCCATGACGGGCGTTTCTTAATGAAGCCTTGAAAGTGGCTTCTTTCAACACCAAAGGCCACCAGATGTCAGTGTAGCCTAATAAATGCAGCCTGGCCTGGGTCTAGTGTGGCCTGAATTCTGAGGAGAGGAACTGAGGGCCTGGGTGCCTGCGCTCTCCTGAAGTTGCTTGTTTGGCGCCGTTGGAGGAGTCTTGCTTTCGCTCTTCATGGCTTTTCTCTGAATATACTGGTACTTCCTTCCCTGTCCCCTAGCTGTTGAGGCATCCTGCTTCCCCGGGGTTCTGGGATTGGGTTCCAGATCAGGCTGTGGTGGTGTTTGTGTGACTGGCTGGTCTTTGGTCTTGAGTTCCTGAAGGCTGGTCTCCTCCAAGGTTCAATCCTCACAAGGTGGGGCAGAGGTCAGTTCTCAAGGGATGGAGCGGGGAGCGATGCTGAGCATTCTTAGTAGCAAGGTCCCTGCGAATATAGACTTTTCTTCCACATGGTTCACAGTATCCCCATGGCTGGGCATGGGCTAAGGTCTCTGGTCTGACCTGTTCTGCAGCTCTGCCAACCACACTGTGCTTGATGGTAGTCAGCAAGAAAACATGGCCAGAATGTCAATCTAGAACAGAGCCCTCACGTGAAGCATGTGTTCCTGTGTGTGAAAGGCCTTCAGGAAGTAGCCTGTGCATGGTGAGCTGGAGGTGGGTGAGATTTGGCTTTTCAAGTATCCCCAAGGCTACTGTAAATTGCACCCACCGGCTCCAGGGAAGATGCTGTCTGTGGTTCCCATGTATCCCAGAGGATGCTGGCTCTCTTACCTTGTGGTAAAAGCCTTCCCTCAGCCCAGTTTGTGCTTGGTGTTCCAGGAATCTTATGATATGGTCCTGTCTGTGATGTCCTACTTAATTTGGGGGTGATAATTGAATCACTCCTGAGATTTCCAAGTCCTAGTTGCGCACAAAGACACACTTTACTGTATTAAGCATACATAGAGTGCACATTTGATTGAGTTTAGGAAAATACATTTTTAAAGACCTGATACCGTTTGACAGTATAAACCAGACTTTATAGGAAGGAAAAGCTGTGTACATGAAGGAACTGGGTAGCCCACGATGAGACCTATGTGTTTTGACCTGTCCACTGGGGACAGAGGTCAGATGATTGTGGCTGGGTTGTATGCCCTGGAGGCATGGTCTGGAACAGCTGTTCCTGCAGGGCAAGCATCAGAGGCAGCTGCTGCAGCTCCGTGCTCTCGGACTGGCCCAGGCCCCAGCCAGAGCCCCGTGGTGAGGGAGCCCCCTTGGGGGTTCTGCTCTGTTGCTGTTTGGGTAATTCAGCCCAGCAGGGCGATGTCTTCTCTTGCCCGTCACACGCGAGCCGGGTAGTGTTACGCTGTGGCCTCCAGCGATTCTGACGGGATTCTGCTTCCCCCTTGTTTTAAGCTGGGATGTGACATGCTGTTTCTCTGGGAAGGAAGGCGAGAATGTGAGAGGCAGGGCAGGCAGTCAGGGGCAGCAGAAGCAGCTTTGACCCCAGATCTGGGCGCTTCTGTGGGTTTTGCCCCATGGCGGGAGCATGCCTCCGAGGGAGGGACGGGGGAACGTTCGCGATGACCGTGCCCTGAGGTGGCTGGAGGAATGTCTCACCAGTGCTGCGAGCAGGGACCCTGGGAGGCTTTCTGCGGTGGCCCATGTTGAGCTGACTCTTGTCTCTGCTCTCGAGGATGAGTATGAGCAGGAAGGAGAAATGCAGATGCCCCCAGGCTGGGCCACAAAGCTGGTTAAACCAGGGGGGTAGCCGCACCTCTTCTGGTCTCACTATGGCTGAAGGACGAACGGAAAGCCCATCCCAGGGGACATGTGCCAAGAGGAGAAGACAGGTCATCCGTGGCACCCTCACGCTGCCTGGTCCCCCGCTCCTCAGGCTTCTACCCCTTGGGGGCCATCTTGGGGCCTCAGCAGTCTCGTTTGGGGGTCACTGCAGAGGTGTGGCAGCTGAAATAGGAAATGGGTCCAGAGTCCAAGCGTTTGTCACTGGAGCTCCTGATGGAGGAAGCCAGGGTGTGCTGCAGGCCACAGTCGGCCCTTCCTTGCGTACCCATAAGGGACTTTTGGGTTCATTTTACTTTGACTGTTTGAGAGAAACCAAGTCAAGCATGACACTGCGTGCCTGTAGTGCCAGTGCTCTGTGCCACGACCTGGGGACATCTGCGTTTCTCCCTCCCGCTCAGACTCGTCCTTGATGAGCCGTCGGCTCACCTTGGGGAGGCTGTAGCGAGACGGTCGCACATTTGAGTCTAGTTGGAGCAATTTAGCAACTTAGCAAGTCCCTGACCGAAAATAAAAAATAAAACAGACAAAGGGGATGGAGACACAGCTCAGTGTGAGGGCCTTGGGTTCAGCCCCTGGCATCGCAGAGCAGACCCAAACACGCATACAGTGGGCACTTCCTTAATACTCCTAATCAGACTCTGTCTCTTTTTAAGGAGATTAAAAATGCTCCCAAGGCCTTGGTGTAATGGTGAGAACCAGCCCTGCACATGGCCTTTCCTCAGAGAGTGGCCTCTCCAGCCTGTCCTCGTGTCCTCACGTGACCTGTGGAGGCCCCTCTGCCCTTGTCCTCACTGGCCACACCGTGACCCGTGTGAGTCTCTGCTGTCCATGGCAGGCTTGTTCTCCTCAGTCATGAGGGCAGTTGGAGTCACCTTGTGGCTGGCAGTCGGTGGGGCCCTGTGCTGCCCACCTGGACTCAGCTCTGCAGAGCATCCACCCTGTTTTTTCTTGCCTCTGCCTCTGCGGCTTGTGGGCCTTGGCGAGAGACATCCAGGGCAGAGAGGAGCCTGAATTCCCAGCCGGGCTCGCCTGCAGCTGTGGCTCTGCCTCCCAGGTTGGGTCCTCGAGGATCCCACACTGTGTGCCGCCCAGAGTTCTGGTGTGGCAAGTTCCTGGGCACCTGATCCCTCCCCACGAGGTGTGCGGAAAGGTAGGTCCTGACCAGCAGGTGCTAGTGCCTGGATCTCCAAGACTGTCCTTTGTGCCATCTAATGGCCACCTGTGGCATTGCAGCCTCCCAGCCAGGAGGCTGTAGGGTTTCCCCACGGGGCAGGGAGAGGGATGGGGGAGGAGCCCCGAGAGGAGCCAGTGGCTGATCCGATGCTGGCTGGAGTAACTGAGTCGGCCGCTCAGGGTGGAGTGGGCTCAAGTGGGCAGAGGAGCGGCAGTGAGATGGCCTGGGGAAGCTGAGGCCACCCAGGGGCAGCAGCACTTCCTGTGTGAATCTGTGGGGCATACGTGGCTTTCTCTGGTTGGTCCTGAGTTGGAAGTGGAAATTCAGGTAGCCGTTCGTTGTGCGGAGTCCTGACCATCTGTGGATGGCCTTGGAGGGCGTGTCGCGTCGGCTCGCCTCCTGGCTGGTGGCCACAGAGGCCTGGCTTACGTCCTGGCCAGGGTCCGTCCTTCTGTGGGGCTGTCAGTGCTGCAGCCTAGGACTATGGAGGTCAGCCAGGTAGCCGGACCTTCTCTCCTCCTGTCCCCACCTCTTTATCCATGCCTGAGGTTCTTTCTGCCTGTCCTGGGAGCTAGGTACTTTGACATTTAACTTCTGCCCAGCTCCCCAGTAGTGGAAGGTCTTTCCTTTGCTTGCCTCGCATGTGTGACCCCTCTTCCTTCTGGGTTTGGAGGATGCGAGGCCGAGACTTTGGCCGTCAGCTCCAGGAGGGCTCTGTGCTGGAGCTCCCTCCTGGCTTCCCTCTGTGTCGGGCTGTGGCAGGGATCCGCACAGGGGTGACTCCTGCCACACATCCAGCCTGGGCCGCCTGACCCTGAGCCAGCTTCTCAGCTCCTCATGAAGGGGCCGGGAATGGCCCCCCAGATGCAGCGGGAAGGCTGGAGGGGGAGGTGGGCAGCACTGAGGGCAGGTGGGTAGGTACACTGGGCTCGGGCCTGTTCATTCTGAGCCACAGCCTGTGGGTGGAGTCGGCTGCACACGGTGGGCTGCGACCACACATTGTGATCCTATCCTCACAGTATTGGTAATTAGGCTACAATGAACGCCGTTAGAGTGATTATGCCGCTTGGAAGATCCACCCCACGAGCTTCATCTGATGAACATTACCTCTGGAGAATTTCAGTTGCAAGGTACTAAGTCACCCAGGTAGGCAGTCAGGCCAACTGGAGGGTGCCTGTAGGGCGACTGCGGTCACAGGGATGCACTTGAGCCCTCGTGTGCGGCCTCTGAGCACCATCTTCCCTGCTGTGAGCCCCTCCTGCGTCCCTTCTGTGCGTTGCCGCCCCGACCGCCCGCGGTTTTGTGCGGTGTCTGCTGCAGAGGGTGTCTCTTCCCCTTCCCTCCCAGCCACGGGCCGTGTTGTTTGGGCTTTATTTTTTGACGGTGTTAGTTGGATCATGAGTTGAGCACACTGCCCTTCCTAAATGTGTAACCACAGGGCTTATGTTCCTTGGGCATTTGCAGGATTCTCAAACTTAGGTTTTTGGCTTTAAATCAGCCACTGAGGCAGAAGGGGGATGTAAACATGGCTAATGTTATGGTGTTGACTGGCGTCAGGGTTGGACCTGGCATATCTCCCAGAAAGCTCCTGTACCCAGAAGTGAGGCTTTGGCAAGGCAGGGTGTCACGAGGGCTGTGACTTCCTCCGCGCATGCATCCGTTGCTAGGTTCATGTCTGATGGCGTGTTTGGGAGGGTGTGGAAACAAGAGTGGGCCTAGCTGAAGGAGTGGGTCCGGGGGCATGGCCTGGGGACTGACCTGCCCCCTTGCCCCCTCTTCTCTGCCTCCTCCCTTCTCTGCTTCCTGGCTTTCAGGAGGCCAGCAGCTTTCTCCTGCTGAGGTGATATTTTGCCCATCTGGGGCTAAAAGCAGTGATGTCAGCCCAACCTAGACTGACACCTCTGTAGCTGGGAGTCAAAATAACCTTTCTTCCTTCGAGTTGTTCTTCTCGGGTGTCTGGCCACAGTGATGAGAGGCTGACAGGGCCAGGTTCCTGTCCACTGCCTGCCCTGTGGCCTTACCAGCCCAAACTGCCGTGTGGCGATCGGCTCCAGGGAGGGCCGTGTCTCCCCGCAGACTGCTTCCTGTGGTCAGATGCGTGCTCGTCAGCCCTGCTGCGAGGGGCAGGTGCTTCTGCAGCACTCGAACGAGGGGGATATTGAGGCCGAGAGGCTGCCACGGCTGGAGCCTGGAAAGTCAGCCACCGTCTCACCTCCGCGGTTTCTCCTCTGATGGAAGATAGTTACTCCCCAGATCCCGCTGTATTGGTTAGGGTTCTCTAGAGGAGCAGAGTCAGAATGTGTACGTGTATCCTTCTGCGAGGGGCTTTGCCAGGCAGGTTTACAGACCCAGAAGCGGTGGCTGTCTGCACACTGGCGAGCCAGGGGATCCAGCAGCTGCTCAGACAAGAAGATGGAGGGGAGGACAAGGGAGATCAAGGCTCAGCCGTGTCCGGGCCTGAGGCCTGGGAGCTCCCTGGAAAGCTGTGGTGAGAATCTGCATTTGAAGTTGGATAAACCGGAGCCTGGTGTTAGAGGTGGAGGTGGAGCCCAGACCTCTTCCCCAACAGATGTCCTCCTTTTTGCCCTCTTATGCAAGGCTATTTGTTAGTCTCCCACATCCAGGTGGGTCTCCTCTTATCTCTTAGCTGGCCTGAGTGTCAGTCATCCACAAACATACCCAGCGCTGCACCTTCCAGATCTGCAGGGCATCTGTTTCTTACTCCGTTCAGGTTGGCACAACATGTGTAAAGTTGCGTCTGCCCACAGGGACCACCCGGAATGGGAATGCCCACGAGCCTCACAGAGCCACACAGGGTTTCGGGTGGGTGGACACTAGGCAGAACAGTTCATGCGCCAGGGATGCCATCAGGCCTGTGTGGGGTCTTGGTTCAGCTCCGTGATCCTGCACTTTGGCTGCTGCTCAGATCCCCAGCTCTGCCTGGGTATTTGCAGCTCTGAAGTGCCTCGGTCTACGTGTGTGGCATAGCTAGATTCTAGTGGACAGCCCACGGGGATAAGGGGGCCCTGCCTGTCCTCGTTGCTGCCGGTGGCTGGTCTGTGGCAGTATGCCCCTCATACATGGGGGCTGCCCTGTGGGCTCTCGTTGTCCAGGGGGGACACTGCCCTCAGGGAACTGCCCCTTCTCTGCGCTGGGTCAGGGGCATGTGGATGGTGTCTGATCTGGAACCCTTGCCTGCCAGACAAGGCCCTCCATGTGGATAACGCCCCACTCAGGCCCAGGCACTGATGCACTGGTGGTTGCCCAGGTTCATCCCTGTCTGCCTTGACTGTGAACTCCCTGGCTGGCCTGTGCCTGTGGGAGCATTGACACTGCCCCTGATGGCCTCACGTGCCCATATACCTCAGTGGCGCAGATAGTCTGGCCCTGTCTTCCTCGAGAGCTGATCACATCTGGCTCAGGCAGGGGCAGTAGGGCACCTCTTCCTGGTTCTCCTGTGGGGCTGCCGCAGCCTGTTGTTACCACCTGGTCGTTGGCCACCCCCACAGGGCTCTGTCCTCACTCTTCCTCCCCACATTGTGACACTTGGCCTCACACGGCCCTCGGGCCTTTCCATGTATGCAGGCCACTTCCTGGACAAAGTGGCCCGCAGGTGCACACCTCTGTTTTCCGTTTACGGAGTGGTGCTGCTCTGTTGCCTGTGGAGGATGCAGGTGTTAGGAGCACTGCCTGCTGCCCTTCTGGTAGTGACTGTGGGGCTCAGGTGGTCTGCGCTGCCCATGGGGCCTCTACCCACCTCTTGCTTCAGCTCTGTGATGTGCCTTCTGCTCCTCGATTGGCCCCACGTCTCTGTATCCTGTCTTCACATCTGGAGAAGGCTCGAGTTAAGAGAGGTAGAAATGTTCATGTGGGTCTGGGTGGGAAACACTCAAAATCCCTCCTCCCATGGGCTGTGGGTAGATTCTAGTCACAAGCTGAGGCGTATTTATCCCTACAGTGGTGATTCTGGACCTAGGAGGAGGCTGAAGGAGCCCTGGTCTGGACAAGCGTCCTGCCCAGATCGAGGCCTGTTGTCCCAAAGGAGGAGTGTGTGCTCACAGCTGCCCCAGGACAGCTGCTGCCTGATCCTGTATAGGACAGCACATCTTCAGAGACTTCAGGGCTACCCGGGCCTCTGAGGGGTCGTGGGGCCCACAGCCTCTTCCTCCCAGAGCCTTAGGCCACTGGATACTGCATCTTCAACAGGGAGCTGGCCAGCATGTCAGGCATTTGGAAGGGGAACTCTTTGGTTCTGTGGTTTTATGCGGGAGCTGCTGAAGGAATAATGTTCAGCCTTCTGGGAGAGTGATTTCTGCCCCTAATGTGTGGATGTGGTGAGCCTGTGGAGAGAGGGTTTGCTTTGTGTTGTTTGATCACAGGTTCATGCCTGTGACACGCTGGTGCCCTCCCGGAGCCAGCCTGGCATTCCGGCTCACCAGCCTCACCGTGGAGCAGCAGCTCGGACGGCTTATCACCTGCCTGCGCTGCTCGACGTTTGGTCAGATATCGAGGGTTTGTTCAGATGTGAAAATGTGTCATATTTGAGAATAGGTGTCAGTACTAGCGTTGTGTTGGGGGAACTTTGTGACTTGGAGCCCAGGTCCAAGGTGGAGGGAGGGTAGAGAGAAGGCCAGGAGAGTGGCTGGCTCTTGTGGGGTGCGGAGGGTGGAATGCAGGAGTGGAGCCAGTAGGCAGCCAGGAGGCACTGGCCACCAGCCTCACGGTGACCCACGGTGCCCAGCTGCAGTGTCTGGACTACTGACCATTTCTGTGGCCGCAGAGAGCATGTTGGTGGTCTCTCGCCGGGCATAGGTGTGTTGGTCACAGCTGTGACGTGGCTCCCCAGGCAGAAGCAGGTGACAACGTGCAAAGCCCGTGTTCCTGCGCTTCTGCCTGCTTCCCGCTGGGTCGTCCTTGCTTTCACACACAGGCTATTGTGGAAAGAGGTCAGAGTGAGTTTCCTTCTAGTGAGTCTGTGGAATTTTCACAAATTTCACACAGACGAGGCTCCAGAGCCAGAGCAGGGCTGGTGGCTGAACGCAGAATCACACTGTTTTAAACCTGCTTTTCTTAGGTATTGATCTCTGCAGACCCCATTATGTTTAATTTACTTAACAAGCAGCAGCGTTTGTTTCATAATTTATAATCAGACCTGCAGCCGCTCACATGACTCTGGTCTCGAGTGGCGGGGGAGGCCTGCGGGCTGATGTTTTCATCCTTCAGTGGCCAGAGAATTAATTGAGGTGCCACAACTAGAAGGGGCCCGATGGATCTCCTCCCTAATGAACTTGCATTTTCAGGGCTCAGATTTAGCGTAATTGAATTTTGCAGCCCAAGTGCATCTTGACTCTGTGGCTAATGTATGCAGAGCCCCTTATTGGGTTAGGGAGAACTTTGGTAAAGGAGACATGCCAGCTCTTTTCCAGGGAAAGTGGCGGGCAAGACCCTGGCTGTGTCCCCAGCTCCGTGACGGGGCATGGCCCTTGACGCGTCCCTCCAGCCTGTGCTGCGGGCGTCCAGGCCTTCCTGGCTCTGGGCACTGATGTGAGCGACTGGGTTGAAAGCCTCTTCTGCTCTCAGGTGCATCTGCAGTCTGAGTTCAGCCTCTGGGACAACCATGCCTTCAGGCTCATGTCTGTCTAATAAACAGACCGTCACTAAAAAAGTCACTAAGAAAACTGCAAAAAGTTAGGCTTAATAATAGGTTTTTAAATTGCAAAACTTGGAAGCCACAAGATGTCCTTCAGAGGATGAGTGATAAATTAAGTGTGGCACCTCCAGACAATTGAGTATTATTTGGTGCTAAAAAGAAATGAGCCGTGAGCCATGAAAAGACACCAAGGAACCTTAAATTTATATTACTGAGTGAAAGAAGCGAATCTGAGAAGCCCACACGCTTTGTGATTCCATCTATGACACTGGGAGAAGCCAAGCGGTGAAGTCAGGAAAAGGCTGAGTGGCTAGGCGGGGGCGGGAGGGGGCCGGGGGTGGGGGAAGGATGAGGAGGAGGGGAAGCGGGGCAGGTGGGGGCCAGGAGTTGCGTAAAGGTCCAGGGCGAGACGAGACTGAGTGCGTTGCTGGTGGCCTTGTCCACACCGCAGTGTCCAGCGCCGAGAGTGATACCGGGCGTTCTGTGGACCTAGGGTGATGGGGTGCCTATGTGGGGCTGCCCCACAGCGTGTATCACAGACTCTGCTGGGGGTTGGGGTGAAGAGGGTGCGCAGGTCAGAGCAGAGCACATGGGAGTCCGTGCTGCTGTGCTGCTCGCTTCCCCCCGTGAACCTGAAGCTGCTCAGAAGTACCAGTCCGTTGATTATGGAAAGAAGGAACAGAGACTCCTATACCCGGTCTGTATGTTGGGAGGCTGAGCACGCTTCCTGGCTCTGCGAGAGCCTTCCCCTGCAGGCGACACGAGCCTACACGGGCAACAGGGAGCCGCCGTGGGTCCGCTTGTGTGGGCCTGAACGTCCACTCTGCCTGGGGAGGCAGGGGCTCACGGAGGTGTCCTGGAAAAGAGCGGGCACTGAGTGTGGGGGTCACGAGCGCACTTACAACAGGAGTGTGCCCCGGAAGCTGCTTGCACCTGTGACGACCAGCCGTGAGGGTGGTTGCTTGTTGTATTTACAAATACATGCAGAGCTCTGCACAAACCCACACATTCTGGACACCACATGTGCTGTGTATACTGTCACGGTGTACGTGCGCGCACACACACTCTAAAATTTTATCTTAAAGCAAGAGGGTCTGAATCACCTGCATGGCTTTTCCAGTTCTCAGACGTCCTTCAAGTGAGTGTGGACAATGGTCCTTTGTTTCCGCCCTCTGACTGTGTGACACCATGGAGGCCTGGTGATGTCCCTGTGCACACCTGTGGTATGTTTTCAGTGCCAGGTAATGCCCCACTGAGTGTGGAATGCCACATTTACATTCATTTCCCTGATGGTGCATGTTCTCATCTTTAGCTGCTATGGACAAAGTTCCTGTGAACATCTTGTACACTTTTTTTGTGGGTTTTCCTTTTTCCTGAGTGCGTGTCTGGAGGAAGTGGACGTAGACTGTGGCCGTGGTTTTTGTTTCTGTGGTCTGTTTTGGTGCAGCTCCCTGTTCTCCGATTCTCTACCAGGTCACCTTAGAAACAGGCTCTTTCCTGTAGCCACAGCTAGGGCCTCAGCAAGATGCTCTGGGCAGATGCAATTTCCTCATGTGTGAGACTGGTGCGCTGGTTTTGCCCGCCGGCTGAGCAGAGGCCCTGTCACCTTGGTTAGTGGGTGCCTTGTGTGTGGCCGTCACTGGCGGGGGTGACGGCGGGCTGGCCAACCCTGCACAAGCCTCCCAGCGTCTTACTCCTTGTTCACTAGTGACAGGGCCAAGGCAGAATGTGGGCTTGGTTAGGAGCCGCGGGGACACTGCGTGCTGTGCCCCAGGGCCCAGGCCTCTGCCGGGCAAGGTGTTTCACTGCCTGGGTTTGCAGGTGGCACTGTCTTGCTGCAAGGGCTACAAGACGCCGTCGCCACCCGTTGGCATGTTTCTGTGTCCTGTGCCTCTTCTGCTGCCCTGCATTGTAGGTGGCGACCCTGCCGTGAGCTTCTCATTTCTAAGATGGGTAGTTCACATTGACTTGACAGAGAAGAGTAATCTCCAGAGCCCACAACCATGCCTGTGCCAGGTCCAGCGACCATGTGTCTATGCCAGGACAGAGACTGGCTCCCGTGACCACGTGCATGTTTCTTCCTCCAAAGAGATGGAGGAATGAGGCTCCTGGTAACTGAGTGTGGTAGAAAAGTGGCTCCTCAGCTTTTGGGCCCACTTGTGTCCTGAAGTAAATGTGTTTCTTTAAGTTGACACACGTTAACTCACAAGGTAACGTGTGTAAGAGCACACAGCGTGAGTGCTGTCGAGTTCAAGGCCAGAATGCCGTTGACCTCTTGGTGGATGCGAAAAACGCTGCATCCCATTGTCCTGGCCCATAATTGGTGCCGGCTGTCAGCCTGAGACTCCATATCGATGGAGAACGGTGGGCGCTCTGTGCGTGGGGGTCACATGTACCCCGAAACCAGGGATGTGTGTCCCTGAAGCTGCTTGTACACGTGATGACCAGCATGGCTCTCGTGGCTTCGACCTCTTGGTGCAGCTCCCTGTTCTCCAAGAGGACAGAACAGCGGAGTGACGATCAGCAATGAGAACAGGAAAATATGGGTTAAATCTTTAAGAAACAGTGTTTTGCTTCGCTTTTCGTTTTGTTCCTTAGTCTACAATCTGACTCCTATTCGCTATTCTCCTACCTCTTACAAGAAGGAGTTGTTGTATTGTGTTTTGTGTATGTTGTGGGACTCTGCCCTGTTTCCTGCCTCTGCCTCCTTCTGGGTGGTTGGTGCATTTCTTGTCAAGGTCGCCTGCGGGTGTTTGGGAAGGCTTGTTGCGATTGTGAACGTGATTGCGCCCTGTCCCCTCTAGGTAGGAACCGTGGCGCTCTGGGCTTTGTCATGCAACCAGTCTGCTGCTTCACCGAAACCCTTCCGTCTTAATCCCTTATTTGCTTCTTGAGGATTTAAAGCGATTCCATAGAATGGCCGTTTGAATTTTACCGATTTTATGTGGCATTTAATAAACTCTTCATGCTTGTGAGCTGGAATCTTTGGTCCTGAGAATTTCCCCGTGCTCATTTCTGAATGCTGGCCCGTTGTCCACTGCAGCTTCTCTTTCATTGAAGGCCCTTACCCGGGGCTGGGGCTGGTTTTAATCTCTTGTACCCAGTCTGCATCATTTTGTTCCGACCATCTGCAGGGAGGATGGTTTTTGAAGTGGGGCACTTTGGGTGGAGTTCACCTTGATTGGTTTTGGGTGTGCCGTTGTGATAGCGCAGTGCCTGGCCTGTCCGGGTGTGCCAGGGAGGACCATGGGGGGTGGTGGTCTCGGGAACTTTGTCCATCTCTTGCCCCTGCCTTCCTGGCACTCCTCTTCTGCTTGGCTGCTAAGAACTTGGCAGTTCTGCTCCACCACGCCTTTCTGCCATGACGTTCCTGGCTTAGGCTGCAGCCATGGACTGATATGTGAGCAAGTTAAGCCTATCCTCGTTTAAGGTGTTGGTGCCACCAAATACTGCGCCCCAGCACAGGAAATCTGACCCTAATCCACTGGAGGGAAGGCCTCGTCATTCTGAACCCTCCCTGCTCTCGCGGCGATGAGGTCAGCGCTCCCAGGTTTATGCCCATTCTCAGTGGCTTGGGAAACAGCTCAGTAGAAGGTAGCCAGAGGCAGAGGTAGAAATCTGGACCTAGACCCTGGCTGTCCACGGCAGCAGGTCGCAGCAGGAGCGTGGCCCAAGGCAAGTCCCGGCGGGCGGGCGACTGGGAGCCGCCCCATGAGCTCCCTACCTCCTCATGCCCAGCAGCCTGTTCCGGGAGACGGGGATGCAGCTGCGCAGCGTGCAGGGAGGGGAGCGGCGAGGTGTGGGTGCCTGCTCCAGTTGCCATGGTGATTTCTCATTAGAGGCATGCTGGCGTTGGGACTGACAGCTGACGTCTGTGCCGCAGCGCCTTCTGATAATGTTCTGTGTGCGTGTGGGCACGTGTGCAGGTACGCGTGTTGTACTCGTCACAGACACGACTGTACTGGTACCTGTGTTGGTGGGTCTCAGCCACACACTTGTGCTCCAGCAGAGAGCGCACCGTTTCCTGGGCCAGCGCAGTTTTCTGCCTCTTTGTAACTCTGATGGTCAGGAGTGGTGTGGTATGATTTCTCCTGCAGGGAGGGAGGAAGTGTGACGAGATGGCGAGAGGGGCGGGGAAGAGAAGGAAAGGAGGGAGAATTTCACATCCTTCCTGATTGCAGTGAGCTGTGAAATCAGTCTTCAGGGGAGCTGGTGAGACCCAGCCGCTGACCTTCCCAGCTCAGAAGCCCGGGAACAGTCCTCATCAAGGGGACTCCACCCTGACACAGACGGGTGGCACCAAGCTCTGCAGGGGTCACCTCACCCCTAGTCTCTAGGCCTGACCTGCGGGCACCCTGCTGAGTCTGGAATGTTTGTGGGTCACATCGGAAGAGTGAAGCTGTTTTTGGAATCATCTGGAGAAAGTCACCCCCGTGCGCCATTGTTTTAGGAGGAGCATGCATGGCACATATGTGATTATGTGTGAGAGTGGGGCTGTGTGCAGGGAGCGCTGACTCACAGCCCTGCCCAGTAGCCACGGCCTTTGCTGGGACTATGGGCCTGCCCTTTCCACAGTGACTCCATCCAGGTGACTGTAGGTGTCAGGCAGAGGCTCCTGGCAGGGTACATGCCTAAGTGGAGACAGTGGGGCAGCCTGGGTTAGAGATGAGGCCACAGGCACCTTGGAGTGTGGACGGCGTCCTCCCTTCTCCCCCAGCCAAGCCGTGCATGTGGGAGCACGGAGGGCCTTGTCCCTGAAGGCCCCACGCTCAACCCAGGCAAGAGCCCAGCAGAGTCACCAGGTCTGTGCCTTCCCAGGGCCCCAGCCAGCCCCGTGAGGACAGGGCTTGAGGAGAGGGCTGGCTTCCATTTTTCTAGTGCATGACTGGCTCTGTCCGGGTGGCTCCCTGGGGCTCAGTGTCTGGGTATGAGGGCCCAGACCTGACCCAGAACCAAATGGCCAGTGCTTCTGTCCGGAGATGTAGATGGTCGGATGACCAGAAAGAGCTGGATGCTTCTCATGTGAGGGATGCGAGGCCTAGGAAGGGAGGGACACGTCTCAGGTGGTTGTCCTTCAGTGGGAGGACGCTGAAGGAGTGAGCGGGCTCACACCCATGCAGCCACCCTGGAATCTGTGTGGGTCCGTGTCCCCACCAGCATGCTGCTGCGAGCCATGCCTTGGGACGTGAGTGGCCGTGAGTAGACTGTCTGGTGCCATAGCTGTGAGGTCTGAGTCTGGGTATCCCCGTCTGCTGTGAGGTCCCTGGTGTCTGTCACGGTCACCAGGGCAGGAGAGCCGTGTCCTCGGGCTCTGAGCTGGCCTGGGTCCAGTGCGATCATTCTTTCGGCACGGGGTCTCTCTCACAGGCTGCCGTTCTCAGCGGTACAGTGACTTGCAGATAAGTTGCCTTCGTCACCCTTCCACTTGCAGCATTGCGTCTGCCGCTCATTACGGTTTGCCAGCTGCTTTAAGCAGCTTTGGCTGCAATGCAGGAATTAAGATGATCTGAGTAGGTCCTGCAGAAGCTATTACTTTTAAGTCTTTGAGAAGCGGTGTAGGGTGCATCTGAAATCCATCCTTTGAATAGAAACACTCGAAGCCCGAGAAGTCTCGGGACCATCCGTGCTTGCTCTGGGCAGGGCAGGTGTGTAGCTCCTGCCGCGACCTTCTCCTGCGGGGACCCCTGGGTGTCTGGCCTCTTTCACATACTGTTTGTTAGCTTTGTCAAAAGATTACTTTGTCAACAGATAACAAAAGTGAGTCCTCTAAAAATTTACCCTTTAAAAAACTCATTTTTCTACTTTAAGCAACGAAAACCAAGATATTTCAAACTCAGGTCTTAAGCTCCTCCGTGGGGGTTGCTGCTTTGTGGTGACTTGGTGGGTGATGAGCTGCGGTGCCTGCGTGTGGGCTGCGCGGCCTGTGGTGTGGGCAGGACCCGCCGGCTGCTGGCCCAGGAGCCCAGCGCCCCTTCGCTGCGTCGTCACCACCGTAAGTTTCTCTCCCACATGCCTTAACGTCAGGGAGGCACCGCTCCCCTTGAGCTTTGCGTTCACTCAGCAAACTTCTTGTTGAATATTTACGGTTAAATACACCTCATGCACCATTTGCCGCCCTAACTGCCTCTGAAGCGTGTGGCTCACGCGGAGCATTAAGCATGACGCTGCTGTCTCCCGTCTCCATCTCCAGACCTTCTCACTACCCAACCCACACCCCATCCCCCGCCACCCCTTCCATCCTGCGCCTGCTCTGTGGCCTGTCCCTGTAGATCTGGCCACTCCAGGGCTCGCGTCTGGAGTCAGGCAGGATTTGCCCTCTGGTGCCTGGTGTCTTCCAGTGTGCCGCGTCCCCAGGCTCACCCGCGTGTGGGGAGCGCCGGGTGTTCTCCTTGTTAAGGCTGAGTGACGTTGTGTGGGGCTGGATCCCGTTTTGCTGTTCTTCCTCCTGCTGGCGGACACTTGATGGCTCTTGCCCTTGGCTCTAGGGAATGAGGCTGCTGTGATCACAGGTGTGCAGACATCTTTTTGAGGCCCTGCCCTCAGATTTGGTAAATTTTCATGAAAACATTTCTGGGCTGGGGCATAACTTAGCAGTTAGAGTGCTTGTCTAGCAAGTGCAAGGCCCTGAGTTTGATACCTTGACACCACATGAGTTGGGTGTGGTGGCACATGCCTGTGATATCAGCACTTGGGAGGCTGAGGCAGGAGGATTGCTGTGAGTTTGAGACCAGCCTTGGCTACATGATGAGTTTAGAACTAGGCTGGACTACAGAACGAGAGCCTGCCTCAAAAATTTCTTTTCTGGGGCCATCTGTCTCAGGAGCCGGGCTTTAAGTCGAATAGCTCCCTTCTCCCTGTGAGGGGACAGAGGAGCGAATGGGGCTACGGAGGGCAGTGCCCCTGGTCTTGAGGGGCTATGGGAGTGAGTTGAGCTCTCCGACAGAATGAGTCTCAGGGGAGGAATGAGGGGTTCAGACACGGAAGCACTGGACGGACATGGTGCAAGGGGGAGGGGGAGGGAGGCAGAAGAGTGACCTGTCCTGGGACCCGTGTGTCCCCACAGAGGCTCTGGGATGGTGAGCAGATGGCAGGCATTCCGACTTCGGGGCTGCCTCAGGCCTTAGACTTAAGAGTGGGCACCACATGTGTCGCGGACTGGAAGGAACTTGGGGTCACTCTGGCTCCTTATACAAGCAGAGACACCTGCAGGGAAGACTGGGAGAACAAGGATGTCTGGGACCACAGCCTTGGCCTCATGCTGCCCTGACGTTTGTGCAGGTGGTCCAGGGGTCCGGCAGCAGCACCTGCGGCTGCTATTTTCCAGGCTTGTTTGAGCAGCCGTAGGGAGCTTGGGAACACGGATCGGGCTGCTGTGCGTGTACTTTTAGGAGTGACTTCACCTTCCTCCTGCCGCCTCCTGACGTAGGTGTGAACTCCAGGCACGGTGGCCACCCGCCTCCAGAGCCTAGCCCCCTTGGCAGTGCAGATCCCAGTCAGCTCGTCCACAGAAGGAGGTGAGGGGGTGGGCTGGCCTGGGCTGCCCCAAGGCGGCTCACGCTGTCTTCCTGAGGCTCGTGCCAGGAGCAGAAGGCCTCGCGCCCCAGTGACCCAGGCCGTAAGGTCTCGCTTGCTGAGGAGTTGCTGTGAGCTGGGGGTGTCACAGCGAGAGCGAGAGACAGATTGATGGAAACAGAGAAATACACACAAGGAGAGAGGGGGGGAGAGAGAAAGAGAGAGAACAGAGACAGGAGAAGAGACAGGAGACAGAGATAGAACAGAGAGGCAAATTTTGACAGAGAAACAGAGGAGAAAGACACAGAGAAGGAAGACGGAGGGAGAGCAGAGGGAGGAAGGAGCTGCGTGGCGGGGCCCCAGGGGCCAGGCCGCTTCGGGCGTGCAACAGGGAGCCAGGGCCGTGGCAGCGGCTGTCTCTGGGTCACTGCCACTGTGCAGATCAGCCGGAGCCCTCAGGCTGTCCCTTTACCCATGTGTCTGCCATTCCCATCACGTATGGCTTACATGGCCCTCGGTAGGGCCTTTCTGTTCTCACCTGGACACGGCATCTGGGTGATACGAGCTTCAGGTACCTGGCAAAGCTGCTGTTGGGGAGGGTGACATGTGCCTGTCCTCTCCCACAGACTCACCAAGTGTAGCCTGGCCCCTGGGAGCAGGGTGGGCCGGTGCCTCGCACAGTGCCATCTCGGGCAGCCCTGTCCAGGCCCTGGCCTTGGATTGATGGTGGCAGTGCCCTGGCGGTACTGTAACCACAGCAAGGAGGCCCCGTACGCCCACCTGTGCTGGAGGCGCCCTGTAGGGCAGTGCAGTAAGTCAGCAGCCCTAGGCCAGCCAGGCCCTACGCTGCCCTTGTCTTTGATTTCCGCGTCTGTTAGCTTGGGTTCTGCCTCCCTTCAGAGCGTCAGTCCGTCACCGACAAATCCTCCCCGGCTGTGACTCCAGGAGTTGCCCACAAGTGAAGCCCTGTCCGCATCCGTCGTTCCTTTCCTGTCCCCCCTCTTGACTGCTCATTTTGGTTGTTTACTCAGGACCGTGGAGTTTCAGAATTGAGAGAGATGTTCAGGTTATTTGGTTTGAGTCTGTTATTTTCAGAAAAAAGAAACCCAGAAATCTGGAAAGGGCACATAGCCGCACGGGAGTTGCACAGCTGGTTGTTGGCAGAGCCAGCCCAGCCCCTCTGGCCCTGGATTTCTCAAATCTCCTCATCAGGTTGCCATGGTGACTGTGATGAGTTTGGGTTGGCCTACGGTTTCCATGGAGACCATGATGAATTTGAGTTGATCCATAGTTTCCAAGGAGACCATGATGACATTGGGGGGTTCACAGTTTCCACAGAGACGGTGATGAGGTTGGATTGGTCCAGAGACTCCATCATGATGTGTTTGGGTTGGCCTACAGTTTCTATAGAGACCATGACGAGTTTGGATTGGTCCACAGTTCCCATGGAGACCACATGAGGTTGAGTTGGTCCACAGAAGCATCCTCCTGCTGAGGCAGTTTCTCCTGATTTCCCCATAGAAAATGCAAAGGGAAGACTTGTTTGCCAGAAATTGCTCCTGTTTTCTTTAGTGTTTGACATTTTGCCATGTTATGCCGTGAGGTGTTTGTCCAGATATTCTCTCCGCAAATAAAACATGAGTTTCTTGCAGGTGGAAGCCTGTTGTTCTCACTGCCTTTGCCTTCTTTTTGGCGGCACTCGGCTGCCGCCTGGAAGAGGCTGTGTGCGCAGGGTCTGGCTGAGTGCTGGGCGCCTGTGGCACACCTAGCTCAGCGTGTCACGTTACTGTTTTGGATTGTGTTTGATATTCCTCTTCCAGAAAATTCAAAATAAGGATGTAATAAGGAGATCAGCCGTAAGACTGATGGCGATTGATGTGAAGGGAAAGCAGTGATAGCCAGAAAGTCAGTGTGAAACGCGTGGCCCGCAGAGGTCAGTGAGTCTCGAGCCTAACGTCGAGCCTTGGTCATTGGGATTTTAATCTTCTGTGGACATGCTGTGGAAGACACAGCTCGGATGGTTCTTTCTGGGAGCTTGTATATGTGTGTGGAAATTCATTGCTAAAGAGCTGCAGCTCTCCGTTTTAATGACAGAAGTCTTCACTTGAGAGTTGCGTGGCTGTGCCCATGGGGTAGCTCCTGGGCTGGAGCGGGGCGGTGAAGGGTCGTGAACACGTTCTGCATTCCACAGAGAGAGTCCCGGGGCTGCTGTGAGCTGACCCCTCATGCCAGGGTCCCAGGGCTGAGCCTTGCTCCCCTGCCCCTGCCTCCGGGTGCCCCATGCTGGCTGTCATCTTCATGGAGGGAGGCCTTGCGTCCTGGGTCCTAGGTCCCCTTTGAAGAATCTGGTGATTAGGGGATCGGAACAGGGTTCTTGAGCCCACCGTGCCTCTTTGCCATGTCTCTGCCAAGTGGTCTGTGTGTGCTGGCACACCCAGGAGCCAAGGTGGGAGGCAGGCAGAGCCAGGCTTCCACCTGTCAGAAAGGCTGATGTCTCCTTTTGAAATCCCTTCAGACTCTCACCCAAGGTGGGCTCATTCACAGGGTTGAGGGTACCTTTGTTAACAGCGAGAGTTCTCTTTGCCGGGAGGACTGGATGCCAAGAGGCGCAGGTGGGATTCCTCTGCCAGTTGGTTCTTAAAGATGTCCATTGCCACCCCCGCCTTGCTTCTCTGTGGCCAGCACTAGGCCTGAAATCTTCCGTTCCCAGCATACCAGCTACTGGGCCTCAGCACTGGTGACAGGAGTTGGCCTCGGGGTACCAGGGGTCAGTCCTTGTTCCCGGTCACCGGAAGGAAGACAGTGAGCTATTCTCACGGCAGCTCGGATATTTTGGGAAACGCTGTGAGCCGAGGCTGGTGATGCATTCCTTCCATGCAGGTGTGGAGCTGCTCGATGACCTCTTGCCTATGCAGTCACGGTCCCCTGCTTCTGGCCCCCACAAATCTCCAGCAGCCTCAGAAGGGCTCCCTGGGGCCCGTGGGTGGCTGTGGAGGGTTTGTCCCCCTGTGGGCATCAGCAGAGGTGGGGGCGGCTGGCCTTCCAGGAGTGTGGGATGCTGGTCTCACCTGGGGGCTTGTAGATGCACAGGGTGTATCATGTCCCTGGGACCAGGTTCAAGGTCCCCTGACAGCTAGAAATGCACTACTGGTCCTCAACTGACCACTGCCACCAGCTCCTAGCCACAGCGAGACGTACGTGTAGGCGAGTTAGTCACTTTCCCGTTGCTGAGACAAAGCTCCCAACACTCCCAGTTTGGACGAAGAGAGGGTTATTTTGGTTGGTAGTTTAGTCCATGTCCAGCTAGCCCCAAGGCAGAAGCCGTGTGGTGGAGGGCAGCTGGCTGCCAAGGGAACCGCACTCGAGAGGAAGGGGAGAGGGACCCGACTCCCCCCAAGACTCCCCCCAAGACTCCCCCTCCGTGAACTCCTGCGTACTCCCAGAGGCATGCTCTGCCCATCCAAGCTGATGACCTCAGCACACCACGCTACGAGCCCCAGCAGAGCCAAGCTTGGTCCCTGCTTCCGCCTGTGTTGGGGGTGTCCCTAGGAGCGAGGAGGGTCGCCAGGGTGCTCTCTGCTAGCTGGTCCGAGGCGCTTCGGTGCACCTGTCCACTGCGGAGGCTGCGCTGTCCTGTGTGTTTCCCAGCCACGCCGAGGGCACCATGCCGGCCACCCTGGCCTGCAGAGTCATTTCTTGCCAGTCTGCCTGTGAACCTTGGCTGCTTGTGCGGCTTCTCGGGAGGAACTGCTGTGCACACCTGCGGTTTCCTTCTAGGTGTGTCTAGTGGTGGTGTCGCTGCAGGAGTGCCCAGTGCCCTGGGCCAGGTGGCGTGCAGACGCTCTCCCTCCTCTGTCCATAGTGCTCCATAATGTACACATTTTAAATTTTTAGAGTTATGTTATATTTTTCCTGAGATGCTTTTTAAATTGTTCTTTTTAAAAAATTCCTTCTTGTCTTGCCTGGCCGGGTGGTCAGTTTCCTAGGACTGGGGTCTTGCGCCCTAGTCTGGCTCGCGACAGGGCGAGTGTGAGGCAAGGTGAAGGCTGGCCCTCAGCCTCTGCTGTGGTCGCCCTGGGAAGCACGAGAGGCCGCGCCCTGGGCAGCGGTTCGGACCCACCCGTCTCAGCCGCAGCTGCAGGAGCTGAGCTGCTTGCTCCGGGCCTTGCCGCAGGGCACGGGGTGCCTTGAGGGTCTGCAGGTTACTGCTGGCCTCCTTGGCTCTTGCCAGAGCGAAGAACCCCGTCTTGGCGGCTCCCCGCGGGCTTCTGTTCCCCGTGGCTCCTGCAGCGGGGACCCCATTCTGCCGCTCCTGGCACGTGCTGGGCTGGGGTGGGGTAGGAGGGGGATGGAGCCTGCGCGCTTGCTTCGGGGTCCCACTTGCAGCACCTGCAGCAGACCATCGGAAGAGCTGGCTGTACCCGCCGCGTGGGCCGCAGGTGGCATCTTCTGATAGTGTTCCATGCGGTAAAACAGCAGGGCCGCGCCGCAGCCTCTCTCTTAACGCTGAGGCTCATCCCAAGGCTCCGGCCACACGGCCACATCCCCTTCCGAAGCTCCCAGGCACCACTGCAGTAGGGTCGGGGCCCAGCACGAGAGTTCGGGGCGCACTCAACGTGCTGCACACAGTGGCAGCGTCATGGGCCTAGGCTGGGGCTGGTTATCTCAGGTGCTGGGTCTGGAAGGTGCCTGCACCTGATCCTGGCTGAGTGAGTCCACCCAGACGCGGCTGTTGTTACTGTCCTCGTGATTCCTACGTCCCGTGGGCTCGTCTCCTGAAGGAGGCACCCTGCCACATGCCTGAGTTTTGGCTTGTTGGTGGAGCAGGTGTAGTGGCGTGCACCCTGCCAGGTTCATGGTGCCCGGCCTTGTTACGGCACTTAGATGATGCACAGACAGCCTATTAGTTGTACGTGGCAGAGTGTCACCTCTAGGACGGCTCCACACCTCAGTCTGTTAGGACCCACATCCTGCTGGTAGTGCACGCGCCTGCTGGGCGTGGCAGCTGCCTTCTGGCCAGAGCCAAGCACTGCTTCCAGACTCCCCAGAGGGAGGCGGCTGCTGTCTGTCGACCTCTGCCCCACTGCCTTCTGCACCTACAGAAGGCCAGCTGGCTCCAGCTCAGGGCACCAGCTCCCCTGCAAGTCTCATTAAGAACTGAGCCACTCTAGCTGCACCGGCCATCGGGCCTGGGATGGCGCTCACAGGCCTGGTGGCCTGCAGTTGAGCCTGGTGCCCTGGGAGCAGCCTGTGGTTGCTTTGAGCCGCCTCAGCCCTGGGCTTCTGGAATGCCTGGGACTGGGCTGGGCACCCGGCACTGCAGGGTTCCCTAGCAGCTTGGTGCAGATCGGTGCAGAGGATGTGGGCACGGGGCGGCTCCCTGGGGGGGGGGGGGGACTCCAGGCTGCCTCTAGGTAGTCCAGGATTGCTCTTGTGACAGAACCCTGGGCTTCTTTATACACTGAAGTACAAGCATCCCTGTGGGGTCCCGGGGAGCGTGGCTGAAGAACACGCAGGCCCCCACAGGTGGGTGAGGAAGGACAGGGCCTGGGGGACCGAGGAGGGGTAGGAATGAACGGGCATCCAGGCCCAAATAGCAGGGTGTCTGGAGGGCTGAGTCTCAAGCTGGCACATGGGGTGAAGGCAGGCAGCTCTTGGCAGATAGAGTCCTGTTCTCTTCAAAGGCTTTGCATGTGGGGTCTCTGCCTGGTCTTTGCGTCAGTTGTGTGTGGATCCTGGGCATGGGGAATACTCGTGCAGCTTGTGAAGGAAGTTCAGGAAACTTGTGATTCTAATCTCCCTGTGTCCGTGTGTGTGAATGCATGTTTACAAGCATGTGTGCACTGGTATGTGCAAGTGAACATGTGTGGGTGTGAATCTGTGTATGACAGCATATGGTTGTGTCTCTTCATGTGTGTGAACCTGTGTGTGAGTGCAGGAGTAGTGTGTGTGTGCCCTGTGTGGGTGTGGCCACGTGCACGTATAGTGTATGTGCATGCGTGACAGGGGCTTTCATATGTACTCCTCGTGTGAGCGCGTGCACAGCACCCCCACTGCCCCAGGCAGCAGCATCCTCATCTCCGGAGGCCAGGCCCCTGGCTCCAGCTGGGTCACTCCCAGGGCTCCTCTGCCCCCTGTCCTAGTGGAGAAGCTGGTGCTTCGCAGAGGTGGCCACAAGGGGTCACTGTTGCCGCTTCATCCTCGTGGGCCACCTGCCCAGGGCGCTTGGGTACAGGCAGCGATAATTCCCCAACACGCAGAGCGGAGTGAAGCCCCCCGCAGTTGCCCTCCGCGGCCGAGGGGCGCCCTGCGTCGACTGTGCGGCAGGCAGAGCCCTGGCAGCCCGTTTCCCTGGAAAGCGCTGCTCTGCGCTGCTCTGAGCCGATGAGGTGCTCTTGGCCCCGAGTGCTCCAGGGAGACGCGGCTGTGAGTTCGCCCTGGCAGCCCAGCAGCCCAGCAGGGGTGGCGCCCCCTGTCCCCTGTGTTGTCCTGCAGGCATGTGACGCACTTGGTTCTGGGCCCTGGGCCCAATGGGCGCTCTTCTCGCTGCTGTTGGATCACTGACTCCCCGCTTCTCACCGGCCCCGAACTGTGGCACTGCAACTTTTGGTACACTGTCTTTGCAAAGACTTCGTGACTGTGGCTGCTGTTCCTGCGTCATGTGGCTTACAAATCGAGACTTTGTCCTGTGAGTCTGGAGAGCCTCGACAGTGTGTTTCTATGCATGTCACATACCTGAATGAATTGTTAACCGTGGCCGGTCCCGGAAAGTGAGCCGCCGGGGCGACGCTGAGCGGAACGGGTAGTTGGCGCTCGGGCGGCTGCTCTTCCTTCTAACAGAGAGAGACGCGGTAGCGCGGTGTTCCACTGTTGCTAATGGAAGCTGCGTACACGCTTCGTGCAGATCTACTGGCCGTTTGTGCGAGGCCGGTGTGCATATGAGAAGGCTGCTCTTAACTTTGCCCCCAACTGTTTATAACATTCGTAGTGTCGAAACAGTCTAGATGTAAAGGTAGTTAGAAAAACCACAATTCCTGTGATTGTCTGTTTGTTTAAAAGATTACAGAAATGTCTTCTGGAAGTGGCTTTTTAAAAGTGAGGTGCTAGGCCGTCTCTAGGAGTGACAGGGGCAACACTTGTCCACGTGTCCTCTTTGGGTTAGTAGACAAGGGGCAGAAGGTAGAGTACTGGGCTGGTCACATGTGGCAGACTTTTTCCTGTTATTTGTGTGTGCATTTTATCCCTTATTACGGAATAGTTGACAATGCCAGGTACTTTTTTTTTGAAATATCTAATCTCTCTAGATATTCTCAAGTGCCTGATGTGTTAAAAAGTAGTAGCGGTAGTAAGATAAAGCATTTTGTAAATTTCATTTTGTTAAAACTCACGTGAAATGCCATTTTGTGAGGGGACAGCCATGCCCTCTTGAGTAGTAAGCCGTCGCCCATTGTTAGAGCACTGGTTCTCAGGAGGGAAGGGACTGCGGCACGTGCTTTTCTGCCAGTGTGCTGTCAGCGAGGCAGGAGTGTATCCCTGTGTCTGTGCGCTTAGTTTTATCTTGCTGTGTGTGTAGTACATGTAAAGGACAAGTGAGTCCTAATTTACGTCTCGTATTCCTGTGATGTTAAAGAGGTTGCCACTGTATGATGCAGTGAAGTTAATAAGCAAGTTCAGTACATCATATAAGCCTCTCTTCTGAATTTAAGCATTGTACTCCTCTGGGTCGGTGAAGGGAAGAGTTCTGTGCCAGATAATCTAACCTCACAGCTCAGAGCCCTAGAAAAACAAGAACAAGCCAACCCCAGACCTGACAGAAGGGACGAAATTATAGAGATCAGAGCAGAAATTAATGATACAGAAACTAAAAAAGTACAAAAAACAAATGAAACAAGTTTTTTTTAAAAAAAACGATAAAACAGGATAAACCCCTTGCTAAACTCACAATAAAAGGAAAGAGAAAATCTATATCAATACAATCAGGAAAGAAACAGACAAAATTATGACAGATAACAAGGAAATGGAAAGGGTAATAAGTTACTTTAAAAATTGTCCTCCAATAAATTTAAAAATCTAAAAGAAATAGACGAGTTCCTAAACATATGTCAACTACCAAAACTGAATGTAGAAGAAATTAAATATCTGAATAGGCCAGTATACACCTGTGAAATCAAGGAAGTAATAAAAACACTTCCAACCAAGAAGAACCCAGAACCTGATGGACTCCCAGCAGAATTCTATAAAATATTTAGAGAAGATTCAGTACCAAAGCTCACCAAGCTTTTTAAAGAAATTGAAAAGGAAGAAAAATTGCCCAAATCATTTCTTGAAGCAAACATAACTCTATTTCTAAAACCAGACAAAGACCCAACAAAAAAAGAAAACTACAGGCCAATATCCCTGATGAATATACGTGCAAAAATACTCAACAAAATCCTTGCCAACAGAATGCAGCAAATCGTGAAGTAGATTTTACACCATGGCCAAGTAGGCATCATCCCAAACGTGCAGGGATGGCTCAACATACACAAATCAATGAATGTAATACGCCACATTGACAAAGATAAAAATCGTATGAGTATCTCAGTAGATGCAGAGAAAGCACTTGACAAAATCCAACACCAGTTTATGATAAATCCTAAGTGGAGAAAGGCTGAGAGCATTCTCACTAAATTCAGGAGCAAGACAAGGTGCCCACTGCCACCCTTACTATTCAACATAGTGCTTGCAATTTTGGCAAGAGCCATCAGGCAAGAGCAAGGAATAAAAGTAATACGCACCAGAAGGGAAGAAGTAAAGATACCACTATTTACAGATGACATGATCCTCTACATAGAAGACTCACAAACTCCACTCCGAAGCGATTAGAACTAGTAAATAAATTCAGCGAGGTAGCAGGTTATAAAATCAGTACACACAACTCAATAGCATTCCTATACACCAATAACGAATCCTAAGAAAATGAAATCAAGGAAACAACTCCCTTCCCAATAGCAACAACAACAACAAATAAAATTCTTAGGAATAAACCTTACCAAAGAGGTGAAAGACCTATTATAAAAAAAATTACAAAGCCCTAAAGAAAAAGATTGAAGAGGACTTTAGAAAATGGAAAGACATCTCATGTTCTTGGATAGGAAGAAGTAATATTGTCAAAGTGACCATACTCCCAAAGCTACTATACAGATTCAAATGCAATACTCATCAAAAGACCGACTATATTCTTCACAGAACTATTAAAAAAAAAACCCTTAAAATGTATATGGAACCAGGTAAAACCAGAATCTCTAAAGCAATTCTGAGTAACAAGGGCAAAGATGGAGGACTCACAATCCCACACTTCAAAAAACACTACCAAGCGAAAGTGGTTAAATCTACATGGTACTGATATACGAACAGACAAGAGGAGCAGTGGAACAGAATTGAGGATACTGAAACAAACCCTAACACCCTTAGTCACCTGATCTTTGACAAAGGGGCAAAGTCATCCACTGGAGAAAAGACAGCATCTTTAACAGATGATGCTGGAAAAGCTACATGTCCACATGCAGAATGAAACTAGACCCACATCTGTCTCCACACACTAAAATCAGATCAAAATGGTCCAAAAAACTGGATATCAAGCAGAAACACTGAACTTACAGGAAGACACAATAGATAAAACCCAAGAAGACCTAGGGACAAGAATGAATTTTCTGAAAAGATCACCAGCTACACAAGAGAGCTCCGCAGGCATCAACAAATGGGACTATAATAAATTAAAAAGCTTTTGCACAGCAAAAGAAACAGCAAGGTGAAGAGGCAACCCACAGAGTGGGAAGCGATGTTCACCAGTAACACTTCAGGTAAAGGACTAATATCTAGAATATTTAATGAACTGAAAAACATAAAGCCCCCTAAAATAAATGATCCCATCAACAAGTGGGCAGCTAAAATGGAAAGAAACTTCTCAGAAGAAGAAGTACAAATGGCCAACAAGCATATGAAAAAATGTTTTTCATCATTGGCCATCAAAGAAATGAAAATAAAAACAACGTCAAGGTTTCACCTCATTCCAGTGCGAATGGCCGACATCAAGAAGTCAGAAACCAACAATGGCTGGCGAGGGTGCAGATGGAAAGGAACTCTGCTGCTGGTGGGAGTGCACGCTGGTACAACCATTACAGAAGGTGGTACGGAGGCCTCTTAGAAATCTGAGAATGGAAATTCCATTTAATCCAGTTACTGCTCTACCGGTCATGTTCCCAAAAGAAATAGAGTCAATATACCAAAAAGACACATGCATATTCATGTTTATAGTGGCACAATTCATGATAGCCAAGTCCTGGAAACAACCTACCTGCCCATCCATACAGGAACGGTTAAAGAAGACATGGCACCTATACACAGTGGAATACCTTACAGCCATGAAGAAAACAGATACGAAGCATTTAAATGAAAATGGGGCCACCTAGAGTCAACAGTGCCCAGTGAAATGGACCAAGAATGAAAGACTGACTATAGGTGGGCGTCCCTCTTACGAAGTGCGCAAGAACAATGACGTAAAAAGGCCCCAACGTGAATGACAGGGTAGAAGAGGAGGCAGTGGTCAGATAGGAAAGGGGTGAACCTCTGAAAAAGGGGTGGGCATAGACACTCGCTAATCCCCAGGCTCCATGGTTCTGATGTGTGACAGAATTTGGAATTCATGTATTTACAAAAAATACATTAAATTTGAAAATAAATATGCTTTAAGGAGTGTTTCTTTTTATCTCTCTCTCTCCTTCTCTCATTCCCTCTTCCTGGTTTTCCCTTCCACTTCCCACAAACAAGCGGGTGGGGTGTCTTCCTCCAGGTCCCCGGAGACCTCTGTCTTTGTGTGGTTGGGGCCTGGGACAGAGGGCAGTGTAAGGCCGGCGTGCGGGGAAGGAGGCAACAGATTTACCTCTTGAAGGCCCGGAGGCGGCCTGCTCGGCTACGCTGGCTGTCCGGTGTTCTGCGGAGTGCCCTAGAAACCGGTTATACGGCGCTTGGAGCTAATCACACCCGCGGTGGTGGACTGGCAGTTATTAGCGCGGCGGCCCGGCCCGTGGGCACTTGAATGGCTTGCTTCAGCCACGCTGGCTGTGAAACTGGCGGGAACAATACAAGAAACCATTCCCTTCCGGGCCTGGGTCTGCAGATGGCGGCCTGTGTGGGAAGCAGTGGACCCTGAACTAGCCTTTTGTGTGCACCAAAGAAGAAAATTTGAGTGTTTGAAGCTCCCCAGGAAGCTCATCTCAAAGTGAACAGTTCCTGAATAAAGACTAATTGGGCCTTAGCTAGTTAGAGGGTGTGGTTTGGAAGGACTCGGACAGAGGGTCTGTCACTTCAGACACACGAAAGAGAGCTCGGTCAGCCAGGCTGTCTCCACATCTCTGTCCGCAGGCCGCGCGTTCCTGGTCCCCAGAGAGCAGGCTTCACCTGCTGGTGCCTGGGTTGGTGGGAGGTCTGCTGACCTCTGCTGGGTGATACCTCTCCTGGGGGCTTCATCTGGGAACCGGCCTGAATGTTACCAACTTATGTCACTGAGGTGTCAGAAGCAAGTTTCACCTATAAAATGTGGAGTACAAGCATGTGAAGTGTGGGGAGGGACTGGGGTGCTGGGAAGGAAGGTGGAAAGTCCTGTGGGTAAGGGGTGCGTGGGGAGGGCGGGGACTGGGGCCCAGGGGCTGGAGACCAGCCTGGGCGGAGCAGCATGGCCCCTTCTCATACAACAAACCCAGATGGCACTGGCCCCGTGTGTTCATTTTTTCCCTCTCCCTTTTATTATTTTCTGCCTCTCACATTTGTGTTTTACATGGTGTGTGTGTGTGTGTGTGTGTGTGTGTGTGTGTGTGTGTGTTGTGGGTGTGTGTGTGCGCACGCGTGCGTGTGCGCGTGGCTGCTGGGAATTGAACCCAGGGCCTTCACATTGGGCCGTGTCCCTAGCCCCACCTCCTTCATTTTATTATTACTGTTTTTTTTGAGACAGGGTCTTGCTGACTTGATTGGTTTGGGCTCAAACTTGAGATCCTCCTGACTCAGCCTGTCCGAGTGCTGGGACTACAGGCTGCTCTGCTGAGACCAGATAGCTCATGATTTTTATTTAAGCAAACTCTTGCTTTCTAAATATGTCTGTGTTCTTGCTGTCCTTTGGCTTTCTGAAGTGTGTCCCTTAGTCTCAGCATGGTACAAAGTTAGACCGAGTGCAGGGACATTCGTGGGACCAGCCTGGTTCCTGAGAATAAGGCCTCAAGTCTTTCTCCTTTGCTTTTTCGTCTCACAGATGGGATATTTGGAAGGTGCCAGAAGGTTCCAGCTCTGGACACGGCCCGCTACGAAGTGTCACCAGTGGCCCTGCAACACCTGAGGATCACCTTGCAAACACTGTCCCACACAGGTAGGGGGTGTCGTGCCCACATAACTGGGGCTTGGTGTCCAGGGAGGCCGCCTGCAGTGCCTGGTCTTCGTGGAGGAACAGGCAGGCTGCTGGGCGCATGTGTGTCCCTGCCCATCTGGTCAGGCTCAGTTCTAGTCAGCCCTGGCCTGTGGCCTATGCCATGCTGGCTGCTATGTATGGTTTGATGACCAGAGGTTCCTGTCACCTCTTAGTTCACAGAGTGGTTATAAAGACCATTTTTATTTTTAATTTGATTTAATTTATTTATTTTTTTTGCGATAGAGTCTTGCTCTTTAGTCCCGGCTAGTCCTGAACTCATTATGTAGCCCAGGCTGGTGTTGAATGCGTGGTAATCCTCTTGCCTCAGCCTTCTGAATGCTGGGATTACAAGGGTGCACTACCACGCCCAGTTTATGTGGTGCTGGGGAGTTGAACCTAGGGCCTCGCGCTTGCTAGGCAAGTGTTTTAACTGCTGAGCTATGCTCCAACCCACAAAGGTAGTTTTTAAAATCGTGATAATTTTAAAGGCATACATTATTCTGTTACATATGTTTATAGTTCATGTAATTTCATGTTTAACTGTAAGTTGAGGGCAGCCCAGTTGAGGGGCCACGTCATCCAGATCTGATGCTCGGGAGCTCCCTTTCCTCTCTCGCTGGACAAGGGCCAGTCCTTGGCCATGCGCAGTATCATAGCAGAATATGGTGGGATGAAGTCCCCAAGTCTCAAAGTCAGAGTTACCCCCTGGAGGAAGCAGCCCTGTGACCCATGCATGTGACCCCGCAACTGGAGCGCCTCTCTGGCGTTCCAGGGAGGGGGGACAGGCAGGGTGTTCTAGGAGGACTGTCCGTGGCAATTGGGCCCCCCTACTATTCTTT